>JBBBDQ010000865.1:3305000-3492500 GCA_037127315.1 Ascarosepion bandense | reverse complement strand
GGAATCTCAATGAAAGTACAACCGTTCCTTATGGCTGGAGAAAATTCATGATCTGTTCGGTGATATGAGTTATTGGTTCTAGAGGCATCAAATGTTACAATTTGTATTTATTTCTTAAATGAGTAATTTTCAATAATCTTAGAATTATTTCGAACTTTTGTTCTCATCTTGGTTGATATAGGTGTTATAATAGACACAACGTTTCGACCAAATATCCTCTGGTCAGAAATAAATACAAATTATGAAAAGTGGCACAAGCCCACTAACATAATCCAGTTGTCAAAATCCATCTGACACTGAATATAAAATACTCTAAAAATACACCACTAAAGTCCTTCAAATACAGAAAGAAAGAAATTTTGAATAAAATGAGGAATGGAAGAAAGAAATTTTGAATAAAATGAGGAATGGAAGAAAGAAATCTGGAATAAAATGAGGAATGGAAGAAAGAAATCTGGAATAAAATGAGGAATGGAAGAAAGAAATCTGGAATAAAATGAAGAAAGAAAAATGAAGAAATACGAAATATAAAAAGTAAGGAGCTGAAAAAAAAAAAGAAAGAAAGAAAGAAAGAAGAAAGAAAGAAAGAAAGAAAGAAAGAAAGTGTATATAGTAGTTGGTTATACACGTGTTAGTATAATCTAGTGGCCATGAGTTGACAAACCAAATCCAACATAAAAGCACAATAATTGATTTCACAGGATATTTCGCAATAATCAACGAGATAATCCACTTCAACCAATCTATGGACGCCTGATGATGACCAGAGGGTACTTGGTTGAAATGTTTTGTCTATTATAACACCTATATCAACCAAGATGAGAATAAAAGTTCGAAACAATTCCATGATTATTGAATGCTACAAGTTAGTTCTTTCGCCTTTGACTTGTTAGAGCTCGTTCAGAGGAGAGATCAGTTGTCATACTTCCCGTAAACCATGGTATCGTCTTCCTATATATTCGCTAATGATCAGAGAATATTCTTAAGTCGATCGTTAATATATAGCAGAAAAAAAAGTGTAGGAACGAAGATAGATCATTGGGGGATACCTAATAGAAAAGGCATGAAACCATTTCTTCAGCCTACAACTATAGGTTGAATATAAGGAGAGATTGAGCTCTTTAGTTTTGGGAAGAAATAGAGTCTAGAAGGATAACTGAAAATTCTAATCCCCTGCCAATACGTATTAGGATAAAAGCCATTACATTCCATGTGTAATAAGATTGAGAGAAATCTGGATCCTTCGTTGGCCTGAAAAAAAAAAATGTCTTCCTGACATTCTACTCGGACACACACAGATGCATGCATGCGAGCAAACACGTGTGCACTCGAGCAAATGCGTGCATACTCGAGCGTACACACACACACGAAAAAACACAGATTTACACACGCACACACACGCACAATGAAATAGGAAAAATTCAACCTTACACCAATAGAAAGTGCATAAATTATTTTGTTTTTATTAATAAAAAAATAACGAAAAGGACATCTCCACGGTCAATTGCTGATATATTCGGACGAGTGGATAGGGCGCTTCATGGAGTGGCCATCTACGAAACTCTAGGGTCAAAATGCTAAATATAACATTAACCAAAGTGACAAATTTAATATTTTTATTAATAATTGCGAAGAAATAATTATGGATTCAAATGCGCTTATTTGCTTCAGACATGACCTGTTGATTGTGTTCATGCATGAAACAAACTATCGCCACTTAATGTTGCCTTAATGTTTATATGCAAAATAAGCATTTTAGCTGGTTAGTTGGTTTTGTTTAGCGCACATCAATCTTTGCGCGACCTCCCCAGCATACTGTTTCTGATCTGTCTTGACTTGGATCCCCTTGACGACTACATCTGGGTCGTCATCAAATGGGAAAGTAAAGAGAGAGAGAGAGAGAGAGTCATCAAATGGGAAAGGAGAGAGAGAGAGTCATCAAATGGGAAAGGAGAGAGAGAGAGAGTCATCAAATGGGAAAGGAGAGAGAGAGTCATCAAATGGGAAAGGAGAGAGAAAGAGAGAGAGTCATCAAATGGGAAAGGAGAGAGAGAGTCATCAAATGGGAAAGGAGAGAGAAAGAGAGAGAGAGTCATCAAATGGGAAAGGAGAGAGAGAGAGAGTCATCAATCAAAGGAGGGAAAGGAGAGAGAGAGAGAGAGAGAGAGAGTAATGAATTAAGTTCTCTCGGTGGCTGGCGTGTGTATACACCGCATATATATAACACGTTAAAATTTCCCGTCTCTCATTCCATGCGTTTATTGCTTAGGGGAGAAGGGACTTCGACTGACACCAAATCGGTTGAGTTTCGATCCCGGCTGGAAGCAAGTGGAAGTCTAGCCACACAGATGAGCTGTGATTCAGCGAGAAACAGGCTTGTATGTGGATGACTAATATATATATATATATATATATATATATATATATATATATATTGATTTTGTTGTGTCCACATTGATTGAGAAAAGTAACGTGATGTGTTTTCTACAATGCCCGCGTGAATGGCGATACCCAGTTGTCTAATTTTAAATCTGATGAAATAATAGTTATAAAGTCAATTTGAAAAAAAAAAATTATCTTTGTATTTTCGAAATCCCAGTAAATCTTTATATGCAAAATAAACATTTTAGCTGGTTAGTTGGTTTTGTTTAGCGCACGTCAATCTTTATGGGTCATCTAATGCCGTAATCTAAATATTTTCTAGACAATTCTATGGTTTCAGCTACATGTCATAATCGCAATTTTATACCTTCAGCTACAGATATTGTATGCATAATGTTATACTTTCTTTGAGATAGTATGTTCTTTTATATATATAGTCTATAAATGATAAAATTGTTGCAGAATGCGAAGGCTAAGGATTGGCCTGAGTGCCTCGTGGGCGGGGCGTTCTGACAGTGATGGATTGCTTTTCTCTGGGTTTTGAATATGTCCAACACGGCGGAAATTCAGCAGAGCGTTTCAAGAATTCTGAAGTGTCAATATGCGATCCACACCCAGGTTCGCAACCGGCTAATACCACCTGTGGAGGGATGCTGAGTCAACGTGCGATTGACTCTTAGAATCAAAGCTGTCACACTTAATAAAACGAATGCCAAAAATAAGCTACCCTTTTCGTTGACACCGTTTTATGCGTGGAGATCCAGAGACAACACAGAACGCAACATAGTGTAATGCTAGAAAATTTTTAAAACTGCATTGCTGGTAATTTTACTATAAAATTGTATTTCTATATATTTTTAGTGTTGCATTGATTATCATTTTTCTATAGAAATTTATTGTTGGTAATTTTTTTTTAATAAAAATATAGTGCCAGTAATTTCATTACAAAAATTTATTGCTGCTAAATTTTTTTATATATAAATGTATTGGTAGTTTTTGTTTTTGTTTTTTTTTTTACTATACAAATGTATTTGTATACTTTCCTGGTGTTTCGATTTTTGTTTGTTTATTTGCCCATCACTGGGACCCTAACAGGTGCTACCATTCCAGGTAAGAGTGAACCTGTGAACAACAGTAATCAAGAGGGGTTTCCACGCTCCTAAAAAGGGCTTTTTAATAATTACAGAATAATTTGAAAAATAGAGTTCCTCGAGTTTTTCTCCTCATTCTATTTCTATCTTCTTTTTCATTCACATACCCCACCCCCTCTTTAACTGCCATGTGTTTCAGGACATATGTGATTATGGTTCTCCACAGCTTCTTTTCTTTAGTATGTACATTGTGCATGACTGCTGGAATAGTGTAATGGTTTCCATTATCCTTCATTTCGACTGACTACAAAGATCTTCAGTTGTTTGCGCCAATAGCATATCTTTCGCGAGGGTATACCCAAGCCGGATTTTGAACTCGTCTTGCCGATTTCATTATACGCGTTAGTGCGCACACCCTATCACTTATTGCAGTTTCAAAGTTCTCTCCCTCAAACAAAGTCACTCTCTTCCAACTACCATATTTCTGTCTCTCTCCTACAAAAAATTATACTGTTTCTCTCACTCACTCACTCACTCACTCTTCCTCAATATCTTTCTCTCCCGAACTCTTTCTCCCCTCAATTCATTATCTGTTACAGCGAAATAGAGAAAATAACGAGAGTTACACGCGCCATATTAATTTGTATCTTCCACTACAACAACATCAACCAAAAGGACCACTCGCGACATTTAAGAATTCTCGTTGGTATTCAGTTTCACTACTTCTCTTCTTCTATTTCGCAAAATATGCCACCTCAACCACAGTTGTTCTCTTTCATCGCTCACGCATTCAGAAAATATATTTAACAAGTATTTACTTTTCATTAAGTCTGGCACAAGTTAATGAGTAATATTTGGAAATATCTGGAAATATCCTTGAACTTAGTATACAAAGAACAAGAGCCGCGCCCACAGCCAACAAGTGGAGCGGAGATGTGATTGCAGTAGAAGGACATTTCCTTCAAGTATCTATCTATCTATCTATCTATCTATCTATCTATCTATCTATCTTACTTTGTTCTTTTCTATCAATCTATTTACATAACTTTATCAGATTTAACTGATGGATGCGTAATGCATAAAACTGCGAGTCATGCTACCGGCGATTATATATATATATATATATATATATATATTAATAGCTCTGTTTATACTACATTGAGCACTGTTTTATTAACACCTGGATAATATTTTTTATAAATGTGTGTATCACCATCCGTATATTTATTAATTCACACACACACACACACACACACACACACACACACACACACACACACACACACACAGACGCACACACACACACACACACACACACACACACACATATGTAGGTTGCGATGGGTAAGCCATCGACATTTTATATTTTTAATATCGCGCATGCGCGTTCTTTGTTTTTGATTTTTGTCGACAACACAGTATAGTACGGTCGATTAAGCATTATGGTGAACTGCTTCGTATTTGCGCCAGAAGTTCCAATTTCAAAATGTATGTGTATCAATCTGAAGACAGTACAGAGGATTTGGAAAGTGTTGGATGAGTGAGTCTAATGCTAATTACAAAGATACGACAGCTCGGAAAACTCTGCTCGTTCTATGAAAAGAACTCCGGAATTTTTGAAAAATGAGACAGTTCTGAAGAGTTGCAAAAAATTCCGATGTCATCTGGAGGGCGTGATTGAAGCCAATGGCGATTTTATTGAATTAATTTACCCTATAGTATTTCAAAATATTTTTGTGTAATTTTGACAAATATATTTGTTAAAACGGGATGTCAGTGGTATTTTCATTTTTATATCATTTAGATGACAATTTATCCATCGCACACTGTACATGGTATGACAATGCGTTATCATTATGACATTACAATTCTGCTTTTTCTTTAGTTATTTAGGGTGTACTTTACACCCTTCCAATACCTCATAAATATCATCTTTTCCATCTCACCCTATATATATATATATATATATATATATATATATATATATATATAGATAGATAGATAGATAGATAGATAATCGTACTGATGAGCTGTGATACAGCGAAACAGATCTGTCTGAGGATGACTATTTACACTCTCACACCACGACTGAGCACTATGGAGGAATGGTAGACTTAAAAAAAAAAAAACAGAAGCTACTCACGCATCTACGCATCGTTCATTCAGTAATGAATTTGAACACTCTTAGCTACTGGCGTGTGTTTACATTGTATATAACACGCTAAGTCCGCCTTCCTCTACCGAGCGCCGACTGATGTCAGCTCGGTCGGGTTTCAATCCTGGCTAGAAACAATCGGATGTCTAAACGTACTGATGAGCTGTGATACAGCGAAACCGATCTGTCTGTGGATGACTATATATATATTGATGTTTGTTCTTATCTATCTATATTTATGTTTATATCTATTATTGTCTGTGCTTATCTATCTATCTATCTATCTATCTATCTATCTATCTATCTATCTATCTATATTTATAGCAGATTATCACACATGAAATGTTGCATTTTTAGTTGGTTGTTGATCCGGTCGTAACCTCCTTTGTATGAAGTCGGGAAAAGGTTGAATGTTTATTAAATTCGCCTTGTGTTAAACTTAACCAAACTTCCTACAACTTAAAGGTTTTTCAGAATCATCAGAAGGTTGAAGGTTGAAAGAATAAATGTATTTCGTTTTTATGTTTCAATAGAGATTTATTGACAGAACAGAATAACATCAATTTGTAGGAGTTAAATGTTCGAAGAGAAAATGTAATATGTAGTTAAGTGAATCCAGGGTTATAGTTGTAGGTGTCTGTTCGTCTTTTTGCAGAATTAACTGGGTAGTAATAAAGTCAGTGTTCCTTTCCTTTTTATGCCCGGCGAGAAAGCGGAAAAAGAGATAAAGCAGTAAATGAAAATTGTACTCATAGAAGTTAATTTTTAGAAGTCAGCTGAAGTATCTTATTGTTGTTTTTGTAGTTGTTGTCTTCTTTTTTGTTGACGGCGAAAATGGCGAAAAGGAAGAAGAGGTAATGGAAAATCGCATATGAGAAGGAGGAGAACGAATGTGTGTCAGGACCTTATGTCCGGGTCAGTGGTCAAAGTTTCTTTTGTCACATCTAGGCGGTGTCTAATTTCGCTTCCATCTGACTTACTGATTTGATTTTCATTCTTTCTTTTTATAGCTAAAGACTTTTTTTTTTACATCGGATTGTTAACTTCTCTCTCAGATTTGTAAATCGCTTCCTTTCATTGGTTAGAAAATTGATTTAACATCGGATCGCGAAATTTGGCATCGTCTTTTTCTTTCAGTACGAGGTCAATCATTTTTTTCTATTTGCCAAAATTAAGGTTTCACATTAGATTGTGAAATTTGTAAAAAAAATTCAAGAGAATAGTTTCTTTTAATTCTGTATTCACCACAAGTATATATAAAAATCTTGACTTATTCTTGACCCTTTTTCTTTCTAGATTTTTTTCCTTTCAATATATTATTACTCACAAACCCAATGAAAATGATTACAATGAAACAAGTTTCGAGTAATCTTGCTGTATATGTACAAACTTGGAAAAACACTATTTTGCATTGAATCGTTACATATGATGAGAAATGGATACTCTTTGACAACAGTAACTGAGTAGGCCAGTGGTTAGATGCAAGTAAATCACCAAAAACAATGCCCAAAATCTCCACTGCGCCCTAAAATGTTAATCGTTACTGTATGGTGGTCTTTCAAAGGGGTTATTCATTATTCATTCTTGCCTCAAGAGAAAACAATAACAGAAAACTAGTATTGTATAGAAATTGAGTGTATGCACGAAAAGTTGACAAAGAAACATCCTAGAATTGTGAATAGGGATGGCCCAATTTTGCTGCATGACAACGCACGGCCGCACGCTTCTCAAATAACTGCCCAAATGCTTCCTCGCCTGAATTATTAAATTTTGCCTCATCCTCCTATTATCACTTATTTAAGCGTTTTGAGCTTTTCATACGCAATAAAACACTGTTCAATAAGAAACAGGTAATCGAAGCATTTGAACTGTTTATCACATCAAAGTGATGAGAATTTTTTTTAAAGATAAACAATTTGGAGGTGTGTTGGAGAACAGTCATTCAACAATATGGTGCCTATTTCAACTAAATAAATCAGCTATTTAAAAATTCAAAAGTTTTTAATCCATTTCCTATGAAGTGCGTCATTTTATGTGACAACCTAATATTACTGTCCGTTTTAATTTATGTATTTATCTATGTACGTATCTATAACTGTCTGCTTTCATCTATCTATCTATCTATCTATCTATCTATCTATCTATCTATCTTACTTTGTTCTTTTCTATCAATCTATTTACATAACTTTATCAGATTTAACTGATGAATGCGTAATGCATAAAACTACGAGTCTGTTTTCATCTATCTATCTATCTATCTATCTATCTATCTATCTATCTATTACTGTCTGCTCTTCTCTATCTATTTATCTTTATATATATATATATATATATATATATATATATATATATATATATATATTACTACCTATTCCATTACATATATTTGTCTACCATTTTTATTATCTATGTTCATATAAGCATATATTTTGACATATTCAATACATAATTTCTGTTCTTCCATTTAGTAATTCTGGGAACAACATAATAGCCAATTTTTCCTCCTTGCATAATCTGCATATTTTACCACCGTTGTAAGGTTTGGCTACTTTTATTATGCCCCAAGTTATATTCGAAGTCATTTCCATACTTTAATTTCAATTTTCACATGTGGCTAACCAGTTTTGTACAATTATTTTAGGTTTTCCAGTTTATTAATTTAATTATGACCAAAAACTAAATAACTATATATATATATATATATATATATATATATATATATATATATATATACTTTGGTATTGAGCGCTTTAGTGTTAGGGTTTTCGTCTTGGGTTCTTTTCTTGCTTATGAGTGCTTGACTTTTTGTTCATGTACTTCGTTTGTTTCTTTTTTGTTTCCCCTTTTTTCCCTCCGAGTTTGTTCTCGGTCGGTTCTACAAGACGATTTAAATTATAGCTTAATTAATACTAATTTTTACTATTGGTATTGTTGTTGCTATAGTTAATATTATATATATATATATATATATATATATATATATATATATATATATATATATATATTGCTACCTACTCCATTATATATATATTTGTCTACCATTTTTATTATCTATGTTCATATAAGCATATATTTTGACTTATTCAATTCATATATATCTATTTTTGTATATCTATCAATATACATATTTGTACTTTTTTTCTGTCATTTCAATTGATATTTATCAATTGTTTATTTACTATGTAGTCAATTCGGTCCTCAATGTACCACTTACTTTTCGCCTTGTGCCACATCTAAGCTACATGTAAAAATGAACATATTTATCAATTGTTTGGGGTTTTATTCCTTATATTTATCTATATTCATTTTTTTCTATTTTTCGATTATTTTTTCGTATATGTCTATCGATTTTTTTCCATATCTTTCGATGTATCTCGCTTTTCCTCTTTCCACTTGTTTGGACAGATTTTTTTGACGATGATGACGGCTAGACAGGATCTGTCCATTGTTACTAGACCAATGATATTTGTCATGGATTGGTCCATCAACGTATTATATAAAATCCCGATTCTTTCACATGGTAAAGGTCAGTATGTTGATCTTCAGCAGCTCTACGAGAAAGCACCACCTAGAATCTCTCTCTCTCTCTCTCTCTCTCTCTCTCTCTCTCTCTCTCTCTCTCTCTCTCAGACTCACCTGCAAATATCTACACGGTGTTGTCATACAGTCACTTTCCTCCAACTACTACTTTTCTCTCCCATCACTCATAGAAGATACAATATCCAGCAGTGTCTCTCTCACACACGCCTACGTACACAAACACATACACATACACATACTCTATCTCTTTCTCTCTCACACATACACATACTCTATCTCTTTCTCTCTCATACATATACATAAATACCTACATATATACCTACATATATACTGGGTGCATGGCCGAGTGCTTAGAAAGTTCGCTTTCCGACCATGGCACACGAATCACATCATGGTCAATTAATCAGGAAGGTGATTTCATGATGTTATGGGTAGGCAATCCCATATGCATGCTGGGATTGAAAAGTGCCTGAAAACAATACCACAAATTGACCCTGGCGAAATTGGGTAGACGGAACTATTTGGGCACCGCCAATAGCTCAGCTAACACGAAGTCTCCAGTCACCATGACCGAGGGTTTGACCGTATTGGCATTGTTCAGACTGTTAATCACGCCAGATAATGCACTTTTTCCCAGAAACGATAACTAAGGTATAGTTACAGTATAAACCACAGGTAAACAAAGCAAAATGTGCCTGAACAACCGTCTGCAACAGGGACAGGACAACC
This sequence comes from Ascarosepion bandense, assembly GCA_037127315.1. Lineage (NCBI taxonomy): Eukaryota > Metazoa > Mollusca > Cephalopoda > Sepiida > Sepiidae > Ascarosepion > Ascarosepion bandense. Next base: position 3,482,603 of record JBBBDQ010000865.1, on the reverse strand, counting down.
ACCTACGTAGACAGGCATATTCGAATATGAGCGACTAGCCACCACCAATTTCTCTCCCCTTCCATACAAACACGTTTTTTTTTAATGTAGGTTACTTTACAGGTATAAGCATACAATGCATAAACAATATTCATGCACTCATACAGAATCCCTCATACACTTTCATGGACGTTTTCACACACACACACACACACACACACACACACACACACACTTGCTCACTCACCAACGTATGCATGACACAATTCAATCTCATAAATTCCTGTCTTAAGTACATAATGTTCCCCACGAATGAATTCAATTCACAGTTATAAATTCCTCGCAGTTATAGAAGTAGTCAGTCCACAATATGTCTTGAGCGAATTTCTACACAAGTCTATTAAAAATAATATATTAAATTCCCAACTGTTTCTGGGATGGGGGGTGAGACCAACCACACGTATTTCAATTCTTCTCGACGACAGTTTTCCTAATATCATCAACATATATTTTTCTGTGATTAATTTAAAAAATGTAAAATAATTAAAAACTATATAAATACATATAAAAACATATCATAAATAAGATAAAATTCCACAAAAGTTCGATTTTAAAATTTCAATATCGACTTGTCATTCAAAACGGTAATAACGAACAAGGTACAAATGAAAAGAAAAGGGTGCATTAAGGAAATTTTGAGAAGACTTGCATTATACAGGGCGCGATGGGTAAATTGACGCCATTTTATATTTTGAGAAGACTTACATTATACAGGGTGCAATGGGTAAATTGTCACCATTTTATATTTTTCATTTCACACATGCACGTTGTTTGTTTTCGATTTTGTCGGCTTCACAGTATAGTTGGGTCAGTTAGGCACCATCTGTAAAAAAAAGAGCACCATGGTGTAATTCACTCTGTCAAAAATTTGGAAACGTCATGCTGTACTGCTTGGCACTCGCACCGGAAGCTCAAATAGGAAGATTTCGGAGTGTTTGGGTGCAGACGACTCGGAAAATGTTGAAGAATATATCAGTTAACATCATGGTGTTTGGAGTGATCACTAGTGATGATAACGTTTTGCCTCTATTCGCCTTTCGACGGAACCTCAGACTCAACACGGAAGCCTACATCAAGTGCCTGCCTTGAGGAGGTATTGTTACTCTTGGTCAAGAGGGTGGCTGCTGGACGACACTATGCCTAGCAACAGGATTCTGCACCATGTCACACAAGCAGGAGAACTTATTCATGGCTGTCAGACAATTTCTGCGACGACATCACCCCTTACAACTGACCACCTAACTCCCCAGACTGCAACCCTCTTGATTATTATGTGAGGGGCGCAATTGAACGAGAAACCAACAAAACTTCTTCTAACACCAAAGATGAACTGAAGGCAAGGATTATGGCCGCCTTCATCAACTTAAACGAGAAGAGTTGCAGAAGATCCCAGGGTCGTCTGGAAACCCTTGGTTGAAGCCAATAACGATTTTATTGAATAAATTTTCTCTTTAGTATTTCAAAATATCTTTGTGTAATTATAGTAAATATATCTGTTAAAATCAGATGTCAGTGTTATTTTCATCTTTGCGTACTTTAAACAGCAATTTATCTATCGCATCCTGTATATATTAATGATAATGCGTTATCAATTCTGCTTCTTCTTCTCTAGTTACGTCCTTCCAATACCTCATAAATAATGGACTATTTCATTTTCATCGCGAGGAAAGACGGGAAATACCTGAAAAAGTCACTGTTTGGTTTCAAAGAAAGAAAGAAAGAAAGAAAGAAAGAAAGAAAGAAAGAAAATTATCAACTAAAGAAAGAAAGAAAGAATGAAAGTGAGAAAGAAAAAAATAATCAAAGAAAAAAGAATTAATCAAAGAAATTCTGAAATAATCAAAGAAAAAAAAAACAAAGAAATTCTGAAATAATCAAAGAAAGAAAGAATCAAAGAAAAAGGAATTAGTCAACGAAATAGTCAAAGAAAGAAAAAAAGAAAGAAAGAAAGAAAGAATTAAAGAAAAAGAATTAATCAAGGCGAGAAAGAAAAATTAATCAAAGAAATATAAAAAATCAAAGAAAGAATAATAAAAAAAAGAATTTATCAAAGAAAGAAAGACTCTAACAAAATTTCAGAATTAATTATTAACCATGATATTCTCTCGTGAGAATGAGTGTGTGTGCCAATTAATAAAACGATGCATATGCAGTATGCATACATAAAAATATTTGCGTGTATGTATGTACATGTATAATTACATATTAATATTAATATATATATATATTAGTAAAATAATATTTTTATAAATATTGTAAAGCTTTAAAATTAAATGATAATCTAAACTTATTTATAAATGAAACTTTGTCTGTGTGTGTGTGTGTCTGTGTGTGTCTGTGTGTGTATCCGTTATCTATAGACTCCGAAACGGCTGAACGGATTTTTTTGAAAATTTACACAGTTGTACTATAAGCGTCTGCGAGTGTTCTTAGCTAGGTTTTGTGTCGAGCTACCCCCAATAAATATCGAAAATCGATAATCGAAAAAATCGGGTCATAAAAGGAGTGGTCCGATTTTAATCAAATTCGATACACTCATAGACAAAGACATAAGAAACGATATTCAGAAGTTTCAAAGTGCAGTTCTTACAATAGTGCAGAAAATTTGATATCGATATCAGGAAATCAAAATTTGACTTACATCCATTCATTTTTCTTTCAGTTTACGGTTTCGCTTTAACTGGAAACAACTATTGCTTTTTAGTCTTTCGTGCCAACGTCCAAAGAGTCTGAGCTCCAGGAACATGGATTAGTTTTAAAGTTTTCATTAGACCCGAGCAACGCCGGGCTATACTGCTAGTATTACATATATGCAATCTGAAGTTCTTAAGGAAAGTTAAGTTAATAGCCTTTTAGGCTTCTTTCACTTTTGAATAAGAATTCACAGTGGGTGGGACATCTAGATTTTACAGATACTTAGGTAGGGCATGGTCAAAATCAGGTTGGGAAGACTGCTCTAAACCCTTTTTATCAATTACAAACATTTCAATCGTTTCATTCTGATTGTAAGTATAAGTTTTTTTTCCTCACATCTTGTTTACAGTATTCATTGTATTTGTCGATAGAATAACCTCCCTTGGTACCCAACTGTATAAACCGGTACAAAACGTCTTGTTTGCTCCACAAGAAAAAACCTAGCTCGCTTTTCACAGGGTGTGTTCATAATCTTTAGCAATAGTAATGGCAATATTAGCTGTTTCCTTATAAGGAAGTATACGGCATCTATTGACCAAGTAGCCGGTGACACTGTTACTTGAAATTTCTAAAAAATGTCTCTTAAAAAATATATAATGAAAATATGTTTCTCAAATCCAGCAGCTGTTATTGCTCTTTCCAGTTTTAATGCGGATTTCCTAACTTGTCTTTTGTTTCGATATGTGTCGAATGTTAGCATCTTAATTATGTCTTTGTTGCTTCATCGGCTTACATTTTAGTTGTTGCTACTGTTGAAAGTTCACAAGTAATATGGTTTCTGTTATCTGAAACTGTTCTTTGTAATTGTGTAGCGCTAATCCATTTGCTCGAAACCATTTTAAGCCATCGATCTGAGAAAGGGGTTGAGGCACACCTGACCGTTTAAATATTTCTGAATTAGTCTAAGTTTGACGCCATGTTTGGCATTTATATGAAAGTCTCTGATTAGACTATTTAAGAACATGACTCGAAGGGCATGCGTTCCTAATACAGACTCATAAATCCACATATGCACATGTATATATATGGGTTGAATATATGGATGAAAAGCCGACAAGATGAATAGAATAAGTAAAGAACAGGTCGGAATAAAGTGTCTTTAATCTAACATGTTTCACTTTAACAAGCTTCTTCAGAGTTTTTTTTTTTTAAGACGAATGATTTAAAATACATTTTTAAAAATTAAAAAAAAAACTTTCAAAAATCCACACAGAGAGTATGTCGAGTGTGGTTTGATTTCATTGGTCAGGTACGTGTCACGTGTAATAAAGCAATGGATGAATATTTTAAATGTAGAGGAAAAATCTTATGTTTGTTTAAATGTGTGTGCCACGTGTAATAAAAAACATTGGATGTTCATTATGAATGTAAGTATATGTATGGGAAAATAATGCGTATTTAAACTATAGACGAATTAAGTGTGTTTATATGTCGGTAGCGTTAGTATGTGTGTGAATTACATTTCTGTTCAAAACTATGTGTTTATGTATCTCTTCCACTATTGTGTATTTTTCCTTAGTGTAATGAGCACCCGAACTGTAAAGAAAAATGTCAAGAAATGTGCTTGTCTTAAGTGCAATATAATTGTCTTTGTCTTCTCCGGCCTAAAATGACACGAAAAGGCGCTTTCGTAATTAAATCTCAGCATAAAGGTATTCTAAACAGAAAGCTTACGCCCTCGGAATGGCCGCGGTTATTAAAATAACTAATATCATTCGATCGTTTTTAATTTAAATTAATGTGAAGTTGTACAATCAGTACTGTGTAGGGACAAAGGTGATGCTTAGTAAATTGGCTTTGTGTCAAACACGTCAGAAGTCCCCACAATTTAAAGATCAGAAAGTTGAAGTTTGGATATTGAAATGTGGAAGGATAAAATATTTTGTGTGTACATTAAAGCAAAGATTCACTAACAGAATTACAAACTTTTAAGTGAAATTTCGTTAACTGAACACTATAACATAGTTGTGAGAAGAAAAATGTTCATTGAGAAAATGCATGCAGCTTTGTAGTTAAAATTGTTCAAAGAGAAATTTAAGTATTTAAAATGTCCACAGAAGTTTAAAGTTCATGGTTGTGTAGTAGCAGAATGTAAAGTTTTATGTCCCCTCTGCTTTCTGGTAGGTCGGCGACAGAGTGAGAGAGAAAGTAAAACAAATAAAGAAATTGTACTTAACGCGTGCTGTTGTTGTTGCTCTCTTTGGTGCCGTGGAGTGAAAACGAAGAAAAGAAAGTTGGAAGGAGAGGTCGAATGAAACTATGACGTACCCTTACGTCCGGGTGGCGTGGAGTGAAATTTCTTTTGTTACATTGCCACTAGGTCCGTCAGCTAACTGCTCCTATGTCGGACTGCCTTGGCCGGTCACAGAATGTCCTTAAGTAGTGGAATTCAGTCATGTGACCGGCTCCCAGAGGAATTTTCTTCTTTAGATGTGAAAAAACTTTTGACGGACGTCATATATGAATTTTCGATTTGTAATCCAATCAGGATCCAGAATTTTGCTGACTTGTGAACTTTTTCTTAGTTGAGTTTTTCCAAAATGCATTTAGTCGTTTGAATTCGATTTTTCGGGTGTGCAATTTTACTTTGTGTGTTTTAGTTTGTTGATGGATGATATAGGATTTGTATCCTATAACTGTGACCAGAATTGATCTTTAAATTTTATAAACGTTAATGAGGTGTCCAGTTTGATATGTAAATACAATGTAAATTGATCCCCTTACAGAAGCCAAAGCAAAATGTGCTAAGATCTGATTTGTTAAAAATGTTTTAAATTTATTTTCTTTAATTCGTAATTTGAAGTGCTCAATTGCTAGTAATATATGAAAAAAGAACTCACAAATTTCAATTGATTTTATTTTCTTTTACATTTTAAGAAATCACTATGGAAAGAAAAAGGTGTAACAACAAAAGCTGCGCACACGACACAGAAAAAATTGAGTGTGGAATTATAAAACGTTTATTGTCCAAAGAAAACTGATATTGTTAACTTACATAAAAATGATAAATACCCGAAACGTTACAAAGATAGAAAATGGGATAGTAAGAGAATCAATACCAGAGTTCTCAATGGACCTTCTCATATTGCTGTTCTAATTGGATGAACAGTTTCTTGGGCCCTGAGATTTAGTAACTAGATGCGGCTGTGAATCTGTTGTCTCTTGAATCATTGTTATTAAGTTCGGTTTGAATCCGTAGTTGTACACTCTTCTTCTAAGGCCACAAATTTACGCCGAGATTGACCTGTAGGCAGTAATATTCGAATCTATCTAGTAAATTTTTTTTTACTCTTTAAATGGGCTGCAAGATTTATTTAAGGAGTTAAAAAAAATCCTAGTGACGACAGATTTAAGAAGAGTGATTGACTGCTGGTGATGTCAACCACAACCTGAATATTTCCAGAAGAGCTGGGTGTCGATTGACGGAAAAAACCGTAATGTCATTACCCTCAGGGAAAGTTACGTAGGTATGCTGCCGAAAATGATGAATGCAACTGTTCGTTGCTAGATCAAGAACATTGTAATGGCAGCAAAATTCCTTCAAGAGATGCTTTCAGTCACGTTTTGTGAACCCGAAAATTACACAAGGGTAATAAAGTTTTGAAATAAGAAAACACTACACTTTATATATATGCTTAAACATGAAAATAAACAAAACCTAAAAATTCATAAAACAGTTGAAAACTAACCCGAACAAAATAAACTACGAAATCTCCAGAAATATTCTTAAGTGCCTATAAGTGATAACAGAAGCCATTGGTTATCCCAATGGCTTTCCATACTTGTCTTCACTCCCGCGTGGTCATGTGTGACGTCATGAGCTGTGGTGCGATTTTTGCTTCCAGCGTCCTGTATGGACGTGTTTGTCGTCGCTTTGAAAAACTACCATGTAAACAAAAACAGACTATCATTAGTGCTCGTCCGTGAACTGTTTAATATATTGTAATGTAATTGGCATCTTTGGTAATGGCTTATGTAAGCCGAAAGCTCAGATAAAATTACAAAATATGTATCAATATTGTGATTTTCTTTCTTCTTTCAACAATAACGCTATTAAGCTTATCAAGCGATATGAAAAGAATTTACATAAATAGACAAAACTTGTCTATATTATTTAATAAACATGCATCAATGAAAAATGGTGCCTAAATACACACACACACACACACACACACACACACACACACACACACACACACACACACACACATATATATATATATATATATATATATATATATATATATACGTATTAATATTGTTCTTCTTTGAATATGTGCTTCTGCTCTTCAAGGTTAATTGGATTTAATATTAATGGGACGAAAATCTTTTCATTTTTTAGTGAGTGTGAATGTAATCGTGCTTTCATTAATTCAACAATATTGTTATTGCCCTAAAATTTCTTATTTTTAAAGTATTACCAGTTAATATCAAGCAGAGATCTTTTCGAGCTTCGGTAGTGGTGATGTTAATATATGGTGCCACTGTCTGGGCATTAACTAAAACACAAGAGTCTAAGTTTTGTGAAACCTGCACTCGGGTGCTAAGACTTAAACATAACATCTCTTGGAGACAACATCCAATTAAATAACAGCTCTATGGATCCATCCCCGGTATTTCTACAATCTTACATGAGTGCAGAATGCACTTTGCAGAACACTGCTGGTGGGTAAGTGATCTACTGTTCTGTACACCTAACTATGGAGAAAGACAAGTTGGTCGTCCAGCAACTATCTACATTGACCAGCTATGTTATGACGCCGAATGCCACTTTCATTACCTCTGACCTTGATTCAGGATTGTGATAGTTGTCATAATGGACTCATGAATGCCCGTGCTAGCTCAACTGAATAATAAAATAAAAATGTGTGTGTGTGTGTGTGTGTGTGTGTGTGTGTGTGTGTGTGTGTGTGTGTGTGTGTGTAGATGATGACACAAAATAAAAAATCTATAAACGTCGCGTTTCACCGAATGTCTGTTGATTTTGGATTCTTCAAATCAGAATGAAAACTATGTTTTAAGAAAAATGCGTTGGTGTCTGTGAGGATAAGAGGGCTATAAATTAAATTATCAGATCCGACGACCAGAAACTAGAAAATGTTATTTTGTCTACCGTTACATATATATATATATATATATATAAGAAGCGCTTGTGTTTGTTGCATTCTAAATCAGTCCACTGAAAACAGAGTGTTTTATATATATATATATATATATATATATTAGAGTCGTGATTTCGTAGAGGTGGCTTTTCTAACCGTGATGCAGGGCCGTGATGGTTGGCGCAATGGATTCATTAATGACCGAGCTGGCACAACATACAATAATACTGTGTATTGCTCAGGATAAACTATTAAAAGTTTTGGGGATTTTTTTTTTGTAGGGGTCTTTTTGCAATAAACTTTTTAAATATTTTCCACTAATGTCATCCGTACTGTGTGTGCCGCTATTGTTGTTATTCTCCCACTCACTGCCATTTCACGTTAAATTGCGCATATTTTGTTTCATTAAAAATTTACAGAGTAAGCTAAACATCCTGTCAGCTATTATAGTATTTAATTCAAAAATTCTTATTTATTCATCTGATGTGCTTAATCCATAAATATATTAAAAGAAAATCATTTCAAATAATTATTTCTGGTCGTAGTACCTATTGCATATCTTCACCCAAATGATTGATAAATAGAACAATCAATTTTTTTCTATGGCTCATCAACCTTTTGCCGTTTATTCATAGCCACAAAATATTTTAGACTGTAAGATTTTTGCGAAGAATAATAATTATTTACTGATACAACTCCTACTAATTAACCCATAGCTTGGGGTTGAATAGGTAGATTTATATCTTCCCCAATGATATTTGCTCTTAAGTGAATATAACGAATCCGACTGGAATTGGAACACGGCTCTCTGATTTCTAATTCCGTGCCGTTATCTATTACATCACCCGCACATCTAAGTCTACAGCAATTGGTATTCTTGTCTAATACTGGCTAAGCTCGACATAACATCAGTGATTGCACGAGAACCGGTATTCCAACGGGATATGGCCGTAAACGTCCACCCAAGTGAATTGTCGCTTTAAAGAGCAAAAGATCGAAAGTTAGTTATGAAAAAAGTTGTCTGTATATTTTATTTGTTAATGATAAAGGTTGTTGTCTGATGAAATTGAAAACTGCATTTATTGTAAATTCTACCAATCAATTTTTATACCACCAGACAGTCGGCGTGATTTTAAAAGTAATTTGGGTGATGGTTAGAAAGAAAGAAAGAAAGAAAGAAAGAAAGAAAGAAAGAATAGGAAAATAGAAGAAAGAAACGGAAGAAAGAAAAATGGAAACCATATTAGAAACTATAAGGTTTAAACAACTAGTTGTTGTAGTCAAATGTCAGACACAATCGCGTCAGGCAAAACAGAAGGCGGCAGCTCAAGTAACATGATAAATACGCATTAATGAATGACATCAGCAGTGTAAAGATGCAGTCAGGTGATAATGATGATAATGATGATGATGATGTATGAATAGTTTCTTCTGTCCTTTGTGTAATGGATGAAGAAAGAGGAAATGAAAAGAGGAAACTGGCTGAGTAATGACCGCTGTGTTCAGTGGCTAGGCGAAAAGAAAAAAAAAATGAAATGAGTAAGACAACATAAAACCGGACTAACAATGACGGAAGGATACCATAACAAAAATGCCGGATTTGTCATATGGATATCAACGTTATTAAAATATATACATGTCATAGATAGATAGATAGATAGATAGATAGATAGATAGATAGAAACTAAACAGATTCCGATAGATAGATAGATAGATAGATAGATAGATAGATAGATAGATAGATAGATAGAAACTAAACAGATTCCGATAGATAGATAGATAGATAGATAGATAGATAGATAGATAGATAGATAGATAGATAGAAACTAAACAGATTCGATAGATAGATAGATAGATAGATAGATAGATAGATAGATAGATAGATAGATAGATAGATAGATAGAAACTAAACAGATTCGATAGATAGATAGATAGATAGATAGATAGATAGATAGATAGATAGATAGATAGATAGATAGATAGAAACTAAACAGATTCCATTCGATAGATAGATAGATAGATAGATAGATAGATAGATAGATAGATAGAAAGCTAAACCGATTCCGATAGATAGATAGATAGATAGATAGATAGATAGATAGATAGATAGATAGATAGATAGAAAGAAATAAACAGATTCCGACAGATAGATAGATAGATAGATAGATAGATAGATAGATAGATAGATAGATAGATAGATAGATAGATAGAAAACTAAACAGATTTGATAGATAGATAGATAGATAGATAGATAGATAGATAGATAGATAGATAGATAGAAACTAAACAGATTCGATAGATAGATAGATAGATAGATAGATAGATAGATAGATAGATAGATAGATAGATAGATAGATAGATAGAAAGACTAAACAGATTCCATTAGATAGATAGATAGATAGATAGATAGATAGATAGATAGATAGATAGATAGAAAGAAACTAAACAGATTCGATAGATAGATAGATAGATAGATAGATAGATAGATAGATAGATAGATAGATAGATAGATAGATAGATAGAGAAACTAAACAGATTCGATAGATAGATAGATAGATAGATAGATAGATAGATAGATAGATAGATAGATAGATAGATAGATAGAAAACTAAACAGATTCGACAGATAGATAGATAGATAGATAGATAGATAGATAGATAGATAGATAGATAGATAGATAGATAGAAAGAAACTAAACAGATTGATAGATAGATAGATAGATAGATAGATAGATAGATAGATAGATAGAAAGAAACTAAACAGATTCCGATAGATAGATAGATAGATAGATAGATAGATAGATAGATAGACAGAAAGAAAGAAAGAAAGAAAGAAACTAAACAGATTCCGATAGATAGATAGATAGATAGATAGATAGATAGATTGATTGATTGATTGATTGATTGATTGATTGATTGATTGATTTTAAGAAAGAAAGGAAAAAAATTACGCAATTAAGGCATTTTAATTCGACATTATTTTTATTACTATAAAATCGATTCTAAAGGCTACACGTATTTGGTTAAGCTTACGGTCAAATAATGCTGAACACCGATTCTCGTCTGATCACCAAAGTTAAGCAGTGTTGAACCGGGTCAGTATTTAGATGGTGGAGTGGGAAGCGGGAGTTGCTTGTGAACACCAAGTACTTTAAGCAAAAACCAATTACAAATCTGGTTGGGGCTAGAAACTTAATCCCGTAAAACCTTATTTTCTGTGGAAACATCAACAGCAATGTCACGCTTGTTTAGAGCTGTGGCCCCAATAATCCTCAGTGGAGTCTACAGAGACTAAAGTAGAAGAAGGGGTATTTGAGTAACAAGAAATCTGTGAGAAGCCATAATTGCCTACGTCCAGATGAGGCATGACATTAAAAAATTAACAGAAATGGCGTTCTACAGAAGCATGCTGAGGATACCATGGACCGAACATGTGAGCATTAACGAAGTTTCGGAGAAAATGGAGACAAAAAAGAAATTTATTCTTAACATCAGGAATAGATAGTTTATGGCATGCAATGAGGAAGAAGGGCTTGGAAAATCTGATACTCACAGGACATATTGCAGACAAGGACAGAGGAAAACAACGCATGACCTACTTAGTGAGCGTGACTAAAAATGGATGGTGGAACAAGATTCAGCATAGATAACCAAAAGACAAAATTTATCAAGAACTACAAGGAACAGGAAGTTGTGGAGAATAATGATTGCCTACATCATGAGGTTACATGGCACATAAAGACAAATGTCAAATAAAAAATGGAACGATTAATCAAAACAAATAGGGAAAATAATCTAGTGTTGAAAATCTTTTCGTATATATATATGTGTGTGTGTGTGTGTGTGTGTGTGTGTGTGTGTGTGTGTGTGTGTGTGTGTGTGTGCCCGGCGTTGCTCGGGTGTAATGAAAGCATTAAAACTAATCCATGGTCCTAGATCTCAGATTCAGCCTAAAGAATATTTGTGTGATGTTTGGTGAGAATCGGATAAGAAATGCGGATTCGTATAAAGCATATATAAACAGACACACACACAAACATCTTGCCTTATATATATATATATATATATTATCGATTTTCTGCACTATTGTAAGAACTGCAACCTTGAAACTTCTGAATATCGTTTCTTATGTCTTTGTCTATGAGTGTATTAAATTTGATTAAAATCGGACCACTCCTTCTATAAGCCGATTTTTTCGATTATCGATGTTTATCGGGGGCACCTCGACACAAAACCTAGCTAAGAACACTCGCAGACGCTTATAGTACAGCTGTGTAAATTTTCAAGAAAATCGGTTCAGCAGTTTTGGAGTTTATAGGTAACGGACACACACACACACAAAGTTCCATTTATAAATAAGTTTATATATATATATATATATATATATATATAGATAGATAGATAGATAGATAGATAGATAATGAACAGACTAAGATAGATAGATAGATAGATAGATAGATAGATAGATAGATAGAATGAGATAGATGAAGAAATAGATAGATAGATAGATAGATAGATAGATAGAATAGATAGATAGATAGATATGAACAAACTAGATAGATAGATAGATAGATAGAATGAGATAGATAGATAGAACAAACTAGATAGATAGATAGATAGATAGATAGATAGATAGATAGATAGATAGATAGATAGATGTCAACCGATTACGCTACCATGGTTTTGACCATTTCGGTTTCATCTCGCAATTTGCATTTGAATACAAATCGCCTGACGAAACCGAAAAATCGAAACTATGGTAGCGTAATCGGCTGATCTTCCCAACTTAAATATCTAAACGCTTTTCATGTTAAAGCTGGATTTTTTTCTTCAAACATGTATTGAGCACTTTCTAATACAACTGTTTACTGGTCTAATTTAAATCTAATTTAAGTCTGACACATAACTGTTTAGTATATCATGGCGTGGCTTCTCTTTGTCTCTTCTACAAATATTTTCAGTGCAGCTGCTCATTTTCCCTGGTGCCTCGACCACGTGAATTTAAGGGTGCTACTAGATTGGCAACTAGGTCCCACTCTTTTACCATTTAAATAGTTAAATGTAACTACTACTTCTACTACAACAGATTCTATATTCGTACTTCCTGTCTGTGAAACTTCCTTCCGTTTTTTGTTTCCAAGATAGCTACAATCTCAAAAATCTAAATGCAATGTAAATTGCTATCTTCTATCTTCTTGAATCCCGTTCATCTTTTATCCTTTAAAAACCCCTGTATCCAGTCTTTTCAACCCACTGTGTCGGCCCCGCCTTGCTTGAGTTAAAATGATAAAATAAAATAACTATCGCAGAACATTGTGAATCCTCTTTAGATAATATAAATGATTCTTTGCATTCACTTACGCACAAATACCCTTAGAAAAGGTATTAATCCGTCTCTTCCCTCCCGTTAAGGATTAAATAACAGAACAGATTGGATTCTATAGCCTTAGTTGGCAACCAGTCTACCACAGAAAGTAATGGCAACCTACTGCGGGATAATCTTCTGCCCAGTCAGTCATGTCTCTTTCGAAACATGATCGCCCATGCGTGTTTTACGTATGGCACTTAACTGACTGATATGAGTATATGTGTGCATGTACCCACGTGTTTGTGTGCGCCGAGTTTCACATTTTCTGCTGTCAGCTAATACATGTTATTTGAGTTTGAAATTATAATGCAGCCATCATTTTCACTTTTGAGCTAAGAGGAGGCAGACGCGATATTTTACTTGGGCGGTCTGCTACAATCTAAACAAACCAACAACAGATAGAAACCGTCATACAAACTTCGATTTCTCTTCTCATTTCACTATCACTTCGAATATTTCTTTCTTCCGTTGTAAATGGACTTATGACCACATAACGTTGAAACACCAGCAACGTCCAGCCTGGTCAGTAGCTAGATAACTGACTGCTTGCGAATACCAGGTGTTGTAAACTTTTATGTGCGGGTGGTGTAATTGATAATGGCTCAGAATGTTTAATCGTAGTGGCAAGATCTAATTACCATTGGGTTCGTTATATTCAATTAGGCGCAAATACCCCTGGGAAAGATATGAACCCACTTCTTCTCTCCCGCCAGCTATGTGCTAATTAATAAGACTTTTATCACTAAGCCAGTCAGTTAAGTGTCATACGTGATATACGCTTAAGCGATCATGTCTCAAAAGAGACATGACTGATTAGGCAGAACATTATCTCGCAGTAGGTTGCCATTGCTTTCTGCGGTAGACTGATTGCAGACCAAGGCTATAGAACCCAATCTGTCCTGTTATTTAACCCATAACTGGAGGGAAGAGACGGATTAATACCTTTCCAAAGGGTATTTGCGCGTAAGTTAATGTAAGGAATTCAACTAGAATTCGAACTCGGCTCTCTGATTTCTCGTTCCAAGCCGATATCCACTGCACCACAACGCGCATCCATAGGCAGAAGATTATCCCGCATTTAGTTGCCATTACTTTCTGTGGTAGACTGGTTCCCAACCAAGGCTATAGAACCCAATCTGTTCTGCTATTTAACCCATAGCTGGAGGGAGAAGAAATGGCGCAGAAAATAATGTCAACCTAGTGCGGGAAATAGTATGTCTAGTCAGACATGTCACTTCGAAAAATGATTGTCCAAAGCGTGTGTCACGTATGACACTTAACTGACTGATCACTAAGCCATTATTATCTAAAATAAAATATAAAAATTCTTACAAGAATTCTAAGAATTTTTTCTGGCTTTAAATAACCTGCAATGGGATGGTAAATTTTAGAAAATCAATCAATCAATCAAGAGAGTACCGATTAGCTACATGTCTTTTCAATTTATTTGCATTCTCTGAAATATAAATGTATATATACTACCGTGGCCATAGAGTAAGGGATCTGTTTGTATATTGATTATAATAGAGAATTGATCTCCACTTTATAACTACATTATAATTTGTTTATCAGATTCTGATTAAATATGAATCCATCTCCCCCACAGCTATGGGTTAATACGATTTCTATCACTAAACCATGATAATCTCAAAAGATATAATGCTTACCACCTAATAATATTTTCAGTCTATAAATAACCTGAAAAGGGTTGATAAGCCATAAAACAAATCAATAAACCAAGATCTCAACCGAACAATAAAGGTTGAGAATTTGTTACTATCAAGTGATCTTAAAGCTGAGCGTTGTGGTGCAGTGGATATCGGCTCGGAACGAGAAATCGGGGAGCCGAGTTCGAATTCCAGTTGAATCCATTGCATTCACTTACGCACAAATACCCTTGGGAAAGATATTAATCCGTCTCTTCCCTCCAGTTATGGGTTAAATAGCAGAACAAATTGGGTTCTATTGCCTTGGCTGGTAACCAATCTACCGCAGAATGCAATGGCAACCTACTGCGGGATAACCTTCTACCCAGTCAGTCATGTCTCTTTCGAGACATGATCGCCCAAGCGTGTTTCACGTATGGCACTTAACTGACTCACTGATCTTAAAGGAATCTCTGGGGTTTAACTCCAATAATACGCAATTAAAATCTGTTATTGAATATAAACAGTTAAAATCAAATTGTGTATTAATTATAGATTTCTATCAGTCAGTTAAGTGCTGTGCGCGATACACATTTGGGAGATCATGTCTCTTTTGATTCATCATTTCTTTCTGCGGTAGACTGGTTGTCAACCAAGGTTATAGGACACAGTCTGTCCTGCTATTCAATCCATAACTGAGAAAAAGAGAAAGGTTCATATCTTTCTCAAGGGTATTTGAGAGTAAGAGAACGTAACGAACCCGGATTGAATTCGAATACTTTATATTTTATTTATTTTTAATTGTTTTTAATTGTAACTTTAGCTCGGTTGTCTATATACAACATTGGATAGACGGCATAGAATTAAAAATAAAAACCAATAAAAATAAGCTCTTCATGAGACTGAAACTCGCTTTGCTTTTGCCCCAGGGAAACCCAGTTGAACCTACCTGCTGCTGCTCTTAACGACTGGGCTCCAAGAACTGTACGGCTTAGCAAAACAACATCTCTAACCTTAAACCTAATGCCACATTATTCCAATATCCCCCCCCACTCTCTCTCACACACGCAGACATTTTCTCTTCGCCATATATTTTTTTAGTATTTGTGCCAGCAATACATTTATGTTATATTATTCTCATTCTTTAAAACAATGTCAATCGTCAATCGTCCTGTCAGAATTGTGAAAGCAAGACCCTTCCTTTGTTAGTTCGCTCGACTGATACGCTCGGCAAATACCTCATAAATAATGAACTATTCCGTTTTAATCACATAGAAAAAAGGAAAAGACACTACTTGGTTTCAGTTAGAAAATGACAAAAAGAAAGAAAGAAAGAATTATATAAGTGTTTAATGGCTATTTCATTGCAATGAAAAACGTTGTCAATTTCAAACCTTTTTATTTGTACCCACTTCTTAAAATAACGATCAGCTTTCATATTTATGATTGTTATTGCAATATTTTGCTAAAGTTTTTAAACTCAAATATTTAACGATGTGTTAGGAGAATTTTTACGGATATTTTATTGTCGTAAAACTCGCCATGAGCTTACTTAGTCATTAACTTAATAATTAAAATTCATAAGAAAATATAAATAGGAAAACTGACATTTTCACGGGTTAAAACTAGTTATTATTAATTTTTGACTTGTTTTTACTTTCGTCTTCATTTTTTAGAAAATGAAGCATTGTTAATTACCATTATGACTCGTATTTACTTTCGTCTTTTGTATTTTAATATATTAAACACTATTAATTCTTTACTAGGATTGATTTTTATGTTTTTATTAGATGAAACTTTGACAAAAATCATTACTAATTTTTACTAATATTTTAATTTTCGTTTTTTATTAGATGAAACTGTAGGGGTCTCGACCATGTTTATCAAATTGGCCTTGTGCCAAACACAACCGAAATCTCCACAATTTAAAATATCAGAAGGTTGAACAAAAGGAAAAACTGTCTCGCTTGTATGGATAAGTAGAAATTTATTAATAGAACAGAATGACATCAATTTTGCAGGAAGTGAAATTATTAAGTGTGGAAATGTTCGAAGAGAAAAAATTGTAAAGAGTTTAAAGAATTAAGAGTTCGTTCGTTTTAGCGAAATATGTGTGCAGGAAAAGACAGCCTGTGTTTCGATGTGATGCATCTACAGGGTAGTAGTGAAGTCTTTGTTCCTTTCTGTCTTTTTGCGGACGGCGAGTAAGGGGGAAAAAAGCGATAGAGGAAAACTGTACTTATCGACGTTAATTTTAGGAATCAGTTGAAGTGTCTTATTGTTGTCTTCTTTTTGTTGATGAAGAGTAGACGAAAACGAATGGAATGATATCTTAAAATATTGTTAAAATGTAAGCCATTTTTTCTTTCTTTTAACTTTTGCTTAAATTTAAAAGTTTTCATGCTTAATTGAAGGATTGATTTTGTTTTTCTAGCCAAAATTTCACCAACTGGACTTTAACTAAGTTAAAACTTAGCAAGTCACCATCATTTTCTTTCTATTGGAGTGGATGGACTGGGCTACACTCCACCCACGTCTATTGAACAGGTGAAGAGGTTCATCCCTTCCTTCCTGTTTAGGATGCGGTTTCCGGTTTTTCTCTTTTCCAATCTTTTTACTCTTACGTAGCCCCCTGCGCATCAGTGGCGTTAATTCGTTGCTTGGGGTGATATGATTAAAAAAAAAGAAAAAAGAAAAAGAAAAACAGCTTCGCGCGAAGGTGACGAAGTGCGTATGTGTGTCGCTAGAACATGTGTCCAGTTCAGGGTTAAATAACAAAACAGATTAGGTTCTATAGCCTTGGCTGGCAACCAGTCTACCGCAGAAAGCAATGGCAACCTACTGCGGGATAATCTTCTGCCCAAAGCGTTTATCATATATGGCACTTAACTGACTGAATGGTTGTAAGTTGAGTCGAGTAGTATGTACTTTCACTCAGTAGAAAAGGACGAACAATTACTGAACATTACAATGAACTCGACGATATCCCTAGACGGCAGAATAAAAACAGTCTACTTCCAGTGATTAAATGAAGTTTTCAGTTCAGAATTACCTGTAGGTTACCCAGATTGATGTACACCTGAAGAAGGCAAGATGACACAGTGGCCGAAACGTTGTGATGACAACAACAAAGATGAGGAAAATAGTCCAAATATAAATGGTGTAAAGAATAACTCCTCATCTCAGAAATTAAAACAGAAATTAACTGAAACATTAATTTTCAGTAGCATTTACTTTCATCTTCATTTTTTTATTAGATGAAATATTATTAACTGTTGTTATTATTTTTTTTAAGATTTACTTTAATCTTAAATTATATAAACTGTTTATATTGTACAGTCGGTTGTCCTCATCTTTATCGCAATATTTACGACGTTTCGGTCATTGTACGTTGACAACAGAAATAACAAAATAAAATTAAAAACTTGGAGCAACCTTATCAATGGGGATTCAGTCAGTTAAGTGCCATACATGAAACACGCTTGGGCGATCATGTCTCGAAAGAGACATGACTGACTGGGCAGAAAATTATCCCGCAGTAGGTTGCCATTGCTTTCTGCGGTAGACTGGTTGCCGACCAAGGCTATAGAAACCAATCTGTCCTGTTATTTAACCCATAACTGGAATGAAGAGACGGGTTAATACCTTTCCCAAGGGTATTTGCGCGTAAGTGAATGCATTGAATTCAACTGGAATTCGAACTCGGCTCCCCGATTTCTCGTTCCGAGCCGATATTCACTGGACCACAACGCACATCTATATGGGGATTAACTAACAAAAATGAAATATCCAAAGGCATGGCACGTGGTATCAGAACAAGCTACCCTCGTAGACTAAACCAAAGGTTCGGTTCGAAATTCCAACAATTGCCTGAAGAAGGCCGTGACGTACAACGTCATGAACATTGCAATAAAGATGAGAACCACAGTCCGAATAATGTAAATAGTGTAAATAGTTACAATACCTCATCTCAGAAATATAGACAAATTTTAATTTTTTTCTTTAGTCATACCGTCTATCTGTCGCAATTGGTAGACAGTTGGTTGCAAGGGGGAAGCTCTTGGTGAAAAGAAATCTTCTTCTTTATATGCCGTGTCCCTTTAGGACGTAGATGATCATGGACTTCCACTTGCCCCTATCCCTTATCGCTCTCAACACTTTTCCTCTTGGTATTTCTCCCAAACTTCGCTCCGCTATCCACCAACTCAAGCCCATCAAGTATGTCTCGCGCTGCTTTTTCTCACTTTTCCTCTATCCGTCCTGTGAGTATTAGATTCTCCAAACCTTCCTTCCTTGTTACGTCTTCCAGAAACCTCATTTATCTCTTACTGATGATAAGTATAAGTTACTTTTTCGTTTGCGTCCTCTCCAAATCCTTTTCGTTGCTCACATGTTCGGTCCATGGTATCCTCAACATCCTTCTGTAGAACCACATTTTTCGAATCTCGTCTTCATTCCTGAAGAGATCGTCTACTATTCGCTGTCATATAGTACTATTGTCTTTGTTTGCAACGAAATCTTCCTATCTCTCAGTACTCTGCTTAGCTTTTGAAATGTGACCTTGGCCATGCCAATACGTCTTCTGGTCCCAATGTAGCACTTACTATATTATTTATGACAATTGTTCTTCCAATAAAAATAAAATTAAGAAGCTACAACTGCTTCTAACTATAAAGGCAATTTTCCCCCGCTAAGAAATGAGTCAGTGTAAAAAAATAGCATCTGGCAACTTATCAACTGGTATAACTAATGCCAACGACACAGAAGTGTGTGTGTGTGCGTGCGTGCGTGCGTGCGTGCGTGCGTGCGTGTGTGTGTGTGTGTGTGTGATTTATTGTTCTCTAAGGTTGACCGGGGAATTCGCGGAATGTCCTCAACTTTCAAAGAATCTAAGAAAGTCTCTTTTAAAAAATATTTTATGCCTGCCTTCAGGAATTTTGTGTGGCACTCTTCTGCTTGTTTTCTTTTTTTTTTTTTTTTCACTTAATGGAAACACTGCCGTAAAAGCTTTCCTCTCTTTTATTTAACGAAACACATGCATCTAAGCACAGAACACAGACACGCGCGCATATGTAACACATGCATAGAACTACCAATAAACTTCGTAAAGAAAATCGCATTCTGTGCATTAAAATTCAAGTTTTCCTCCTTTTGCCATGAAGTTCAAAAACATAACGATATGTTATCTTCAAAAACTTTTATCGCTTTATCCTTATCTTCTTTTCTACAAATATAAAATCACCTGAAGAAGAGACGTGAAACAACAGAAGCGTCATTCCGCAGAATGATGCCGAGAATGCCATGGACCGAACATGCGAAGAACGACAAAGTTTTAGAGAAAATAGAAAACAAAAACAACATTTATACTTAACATCAGAAAGAGACAGTTGAAACTTTTAGGGCGCATAGTGAAGAAAGACGGTTTGGGGTATTTGATACTCACGGGTCATATTAAAATGTACAGAAGAAAGCAGCAAGTATTTTACCTAACAAGCATGTATAAATTAACTGGGCGTGATAATGAAAAGACAAGCCTTAGTAATATCGGCTCTCCTATTTGTAAGTGAATGCTAGAAATCACCTCAAAGATAAAAAGACTTGAAGCAACAGAAACGTGGTCCTACAGAAGGACGCTGAGAATCCCATGGACCGAACACGTGAGCAACGACGAAGTTTTAGAGAAAATGGAAGCAAAAAGAACATTTAACATCAGAGACAGTTAATATTTTTAGGGTACATAATAAAGAAAGATGGCTTGGAAAATGTGACACTCACAAGTTATATTGAAATCAAGAGGAACAGAGAAAAACGATGCATGACCTACCTAGCTCGTGTGAATAGATGGCGAAACAGGTTTTAGAAATTATAGCAAAAAGACAAAATCTACTAATAATTATAAAGGATAGGATGTTATGGAAAGCCATGATCGCCAACATCCTGAATGTACACAGCTCATAGAAAAAGATATTACATGCATAGACTAAACTATCGCCCAGTTCACACTCCACCCACGTCTATTGAACAGGTGAAGAGGCTCATCCCTTGTTCCCTGTTTAGGATGTGGTTTCCGGCTTTAACCTTTTTTTTTTTTTTTTTTTTTAATCATTTCACCCCGAGCAAGGGGGAAACGCCACTGATGTGCAGGGGTTACATAAATGTAAAAAGATTAATTAGAAAAGAGTGAGGAGTACAAACTAGTTAGAAAGGAACAATAGAAAGCAGGTGCGATGACAGATACATAGGTGGAGAGAAAGGGAAGGTTATACAGGGGTGGGGAGAGAGATAGAGTCCAGTGGTTAGTAGATGAGTATTGACTTTGCATTTAAAATTTCTGGAGGTTGTAGCCGTCGGGAAAGCAAGAATACGGGAGCGAGTTCCACAGGCGGGAAGTGCAAGAGAAGAAGCTGCAGGAGTAGAATTGTCGTCTGCATTTGGCTAACCTGACTGTGAATGGGTGGGACCCAGTTGCCAGTCTGGTTGCACGAGTAAACACCTGTTGAGGAAGCATCAGTGACTTAAGCTCGTCCGAGCAGAAGCCATGAAAGTATTTATAGAACAGACAAAGAGAGGCCACATTTCGACGATGGGGAAGTGGCTGCAGTCGAGTCGACAGATCAGTACCTATCACATTACAGACTCTCCTTTGGAGCTTGTCAAGAACACTGAGGAGAACGGCAGGGGCACCTGACCATAAATGGCAGCAGTACTCCATGCACGGACGGATGGTTGACTTGTATATATGCAGGATGGATTCAGGTGGAAAAAACATCCTGGATCGACATAGTGACCCAACCTTCTTAGCAGTAGATTTCCAATCTTTTCACTCTTACGTAGCTCCCTGCACATCAGTAGCGTTACCGCCTTGCTCGGGGTGATATGATTTTAAAAAAAATACATGAGGGATTATATATTAGTACTTGCTATTATGCACATTTGTAGGCATATAAAATGCATCGACCAGCCGAAAGTTTCTTAAAATTTTATATTCCTCCTCCCTCTCTTTGTTTAAGTAGATTCGATCTTTTTCCGTTATGATATCGTTGTTCCTCGACGAGGTTGTGCTTTCTCCAGGTTTCTAACTCTCTGTTCTCTATTAGATGTTCCCAAAATGAAAAATCTGGATGCGTGTTGCGAAATATCACGGACAGCATTTCTATCATTACAGGCAAGAAACTTGCAATTTGTCTTTTTGTTAAAGTAAGCAGAATCGGGTCAGAGAGAGGACAAGAACAGTACGGTTTCGTCAAAAACACTGGAACAAGGAACGCCATATTTATGATTAGGATACTCTCTGAAAGGGCAATACAAATGAAGAAGGACTTGTACCTATGTTTTATTGATTATACAAAGGCGTTTGACAAAATACGCCACAAAGAATTGATGGAGATGCTTGGCAGCCTCGACATATTTAGGAAAGACCTAAGAGTAATCAAGAATCTCTACTGGCAGCAAACTGCCTGCATACGGGCAGGTAACGAATTCAACAGATATACAAAGATATACAAGGATGTGTCTTTTCACCTGATCTATTCAACTTGTACAAGCGAGACCATTTTGAGAACCCTAGAAGCTATGCCAGGATTCGTCATCGGAGACCACATTTTGATAGCAGATATGGAAAGGAAACTACAAGACCTCCTATAGAAGGTAGCTGAAGAGAGTAATAAGAAAGAACTACAAATAAACTGCAAGAAAACCGAATGCATGGTCATCAGCAAAAAGGGCAGCCCAAAATGCCAAATACAGGTGGGGGATACTAGAATCAAGCAGATGCAAAAATTTAAATAGCTGGGAAGTGTTCTAACAGAAGACGGAAAGTGCGACACCGAGATCCGAAGGCGAATTGGCATGGCGAAGGAAGCATTCCAGAAGTTGAGTAAAGTATTGAGAAACAGGACAATTTTGCTAGAAACAAGGAAGAGAGTACTGGATTGCTATGTGATGTCGGTTCTTCAATATAGCAGTGAATGTTGGACAATATCTTCGACGATGAAAAAAAACTTGAAGCAGCTGAAATGTGGTTCTACAGAAGGATGCTGCGAATATCATAGATTGAGCATGTAATGATGAGATTTTGGAAAGGATGGAAACAAAAAGGAAATTAATATTGGGCATCAGGAAGAGACAGCTAAAGTTTCTGGGACATGCAATGAGGAAGAAGGGCTTGGGGAAACTGATACTAACAGGCCAGAAATAGGGAAAAAGAGACAGGGGAAAGTAGCGGATAACATATTTGAAGGACCTGATCAGGTGGATGATGGAACGAGGGTTGTGTGGTGTAACAGGAGAAACCATCCTAAGAGCCACCAGGGATAGGGAAATGTGGAAAGCCATGATCGCTTACGTCCTGAAGGGACAGGGCACATAGAAGAAGAAGAAGAAGAAGAAGAAGAAGAAGAAGAAGAAGAAGAAGATATCACATAACAATTCAGCACTCTGTTTTTTTCTATCAAAATTTACTATTTCTTAAGGTTTAGTTTAGTTTTAAAAAGCATACTGAATTAAAATAGATTATTTAACCAGAAAATGATTGAGTGTGTGTTTTAGCAAATTAAGGTACTTTACCTGCATCTTAGTTACTGAAAAACAAGAAGAAAACAGGATAAAAAAAAGTCAAGATTTACTGCAAGTGATTCTGACAGGACAGTGACATGAATAATTTGTAATAATCGTTCAAATTATTAATGGGCGTATTTTTAGCATATTGGCATATTTTGTTTTGTTAAACTTACCTTACTCCTTTGCCAAACTTACCTTTTATGTCGCTTATGAGAGAACGACAGGATGAGTTTCGCTTTCATTGCATTGAAATTTGCTGAAATAAACTCTAGTCTTTCTAGTATGAAAAGTTATCATTATTTACGTTATTCACCTGCAGATTATTGTCCGCCTTTTTATTGTTATCTTAACATTTCAGCTGTTATGCCCTTCGGTATTCATCAAGTGCATGTCGATCTGAGTAACCTTCAAGGAATTTTGAATTGAACCTTTTATTTAGTCTACAGGATAGAATTGTTCTCGTTCCGCTGAACATCTCTAGGGATATTTCATATAGTTTTCATCAAGTACTGCTCATGCAATGCTTTCCACTGAATCCAAATACGCATTACCCGGCCCAGTGAGTTGAACTGACAATTATTATGTCACCAAATTCACGAACCAACGATAGCCACTAGACGAGTACACGTGTTTATTTGGTAATATAGTAGTGTGACAGGGTAGATTAAGGGATCGAGAAGTTGGAGAGCCAAGTTCGAATTCCAGTCGAGTTCATTACATTCACTTACGTGCTAATAGCCTTGGGAAAGGTATGAATCCAACTCCTCTCCCAGCAGCGATTAGGTTGTATTGACTCTATGATCTCGACTACAGTCGATTCCCGTTCTATAATGTGTACTAAGACTCAGTGGAAACGTGGCGAGCTATAACTGAACATTACTAAGAACTAAACAAGATATTCCGAGGCATGGTAAACAGAACGAGAACAATCTACCCTGTAGATTAAATAAAGGATGCAGTTCAAAATTCCTTGAAAGTTACCCGCATCGACAAGTCCCTGATTCAGGCCGGAGGACACAACGGCCTAAACGTTGTGATGATAAGAACAAATATACACGGGACGACAAAGTGAACCTCGCTGCCGTACTTGAAAGGGACCTCCAATCCGTAGTGGCCTGGGGTAGGAAATGGCTGGTAAATTTCAATGCCTCTAAAACGAAGCTGTTATCAACTAACCACCATAGACAATCGCATCTACCTCCCATTAGCATGGGACAGGCTAGCCTCCCAGAGAGTAAAATACTACGCCTCCTTGGCCTTACACTTTCGGCGGACCTCAAATGGAATGACTATATCGAATCCATTGCCAAATCTGCTGCTATGAAAGTCGGCTCTCTGTGCAGGGCCCGGAAGTTTTTCCCACCTGAATCTATTCCGCACATATACAAATCTACCATCCGCCCGTGTATTGAATATTGCTGCCATATCTGGTCGGGTGCCCCTGCTGCTCTCCTTGGGCTTCTTGACAAAATACAAAGGAGGATCTGTAACGTGGTTGATACTGACTTGGCAGACCGGTTGCAGTCGCTCTCTCACCGATGTGATGTGGCTTCCCTGTGCCTCTTCTACAAGTACTTTCATGGCTACTGCTCCGATGAGCTTAGATCACTGGTGCCGCCTAAGCAGGAATTTACACGAGATACTAGATTAGCAACTAGGTCCCACCCTTTTACATTTAAACAAATAAGATGTAACCGTAAATTCTACTCCAACAGCTTCTTTTCTCGCGCTTCCCGCCTGTGGAACTCCCTTCCACAACTCTGCTTTCCCGACAGTTACAATCTCCAGGTGTTTAAATGTAGGGTTAATAGACACCTCCTATCACACTAACTCCCAATTATTCTCAGAACACTCTCATCTACCCAACCCTCATTCTCGGTATACTTAACCGCCTATCACCCACCCTCTGACATTTCCTATATTTAATCATCCTTTCTCCACTCTACGTAGCCCCCTGCGCAGTAGTGGCAGTGACATGTCTTGCTCGGGGTGAAACGCTTATAAAAAAAAAAAAAAAAAAAAAGGAATCTAAATAAATAAATTCCACAATATTTGCATTGTTTCTTTATTTATCAATAAATGATCTCCAATCAATATATATATATATATACAAAAATGAAATGATCATGAATCAATTTTACTTACTTGCTGCCATTAAATCCTTAAGATGTTGTATTGGTTTTGCTTCCGGCTCAGACACATACAATGGTAGTTAATCATGCGAGAGTACCCAGTACAATAAAGCGGTCACCTGCTGCCGTAATTAATCGTATCTTTTCAATAACGAGAGAGACTCTGAAAAAGACATTTCAGCTGGAGTTATGTTTTACCAGGACACCTTCTGATGGACTCACTTCAAAATAAAAATAAAAAATTAAAAGATCTGTGATTCTTCGCCTTCCAAGCATTGCCTTTGTGTCTCATTTCCCTTTAAATATTATTTATTTATTTACCGTTTCTTAACGTTTGAATACAATCTCCTTTCTTTACCAAATAAGTTTTCTTTCCAACTGATTATTCCTTGAGCTTTAAGTTGAATGATTTTTTAATAAAAGTTTCTCTTTTTCATATATATTATTCTTTTTTCAATATATCTTATTCTATATTTTTCGTAACATTTTTTTTTAATTCAAAATATATTTATTTTACACAACACAATGCTGATTTTTCAATATATTTCAGCTGTTTTACCAGAATACCTTTAAAAGGACTCTCTTCAAAATAAAGAAAAACAAAAAAGCATCAGTGATTCTTCGCTTCCTAAGCATTGCCGTTATGCCTTTTCGCTTTAAGCATTCTTTATCTGCTGCTTTTTTTTATTGTTTTGTATATATATATATATATATATATATATATATATATATATATTAATCATATCACCCCGAGCAAGGCGGTAACGCCACTGATGTGCAGGGGGCTACGTAAGAGTGAAAAGATTTGGAAAAGAGAATACCGGAAACCACATCCTAAACAGGGAACAAGGGATGAGCCTCTACACCTGTACAATAAACGTGGGTGGAGTGTGAACCGGGCGACAGTTTAGTCTATCTACTCCAATTGAAAAAAAAAAAGAAAGTCAAAAGATTGGAAAAGAGAAAGCCGGAAACCACATCCTAAACAGGGAACAATCTATTCACTCTGACGTAGACCCATGCACACCAGTGGCCTTACCGCCTTGCTCGGGGTGATATGATTAAAAAAAAAAAAAAAAAGTCCATGAGATTAGAAGAAGAATGTTACTTGCTAAGACCCAGATACTTCGTTCGCTCGGATTCATTTTTAACCGTTGATCTGAGAAAGCAGTTGTGTACAGTTGACAGTTTAGCCATATCTAGACGAATTTGGCACCATGCTTAATAATATCAATATGACAATCTCGATCTGACGACGCTATTTCTGAACATGATTAGAGTTTTTAAGTTAATGTTTTAGTTTTGTACAAATTTCCGCTGTTGAGCGAAAGTACTCTAAGCACGGCCTATTTTTTTGTTTGTTTCTTTGTTTCGTTTATATCCTATGCTTGGATAGCCTAAAGATTATCGGCACGGAAAGTGAAATCGACGAGCCGTGTTCGAATTCCAATTTCGTCTGTCGCGCTCACTTCATGCTAATGCTTTTGGGTAAGGTATGATTCCATCTCTTTTCACCTCCAAATCCGTTTATGGGTTGAGCTGGCTTCTCCGGTCTTGGGTGGCAGCCAAATAAATTCATAACCGTAGAAAATGGTATGGGTGAGTTAGTTTATTAGTACTGCTAAAAAGTCATGATAAGTCACCAAGTGTCTCGCCCTCCTACTCAACTGCATCTCAATTTTCATAAGATAATATTCATATAAAATCAGTCAGTTAAGTGCCATACGTGAATTCTGGAATACTAGAATTCGAACTTTGCTCTCTAATTTCTGGTTCTGAGCCGATATCCACTGCACTACAATGCACATGCGCATTGTAACCTAATTATGTACAATAATGGATCATAAGCAATATAAGAGAACAATTCAACTAGTTAAACTGTGTCTAAATACAAATTAGAATCATGATATAATAAATAAATCATTCCATCTTAAATAAATCAACACTATTTTGCGGCAATTTTTAACATCAACTCGATAGTTTTTTATTAAAAATTTGATCAATTTTAACGTACTCAACTCAACATTACGGATAAACAGTAGTAAATTTTATATAGTCCTTTTAAGAATGAGCTAAACAAATTCACTGATTTGAACGAAAAAAAAAAACAGAATCCGAATCTCTTGATGTAGTAGTTAATTGTACTTGTTTAGCTTGTAATGTATATAAATATAGGCAGAAAAATGCAAATCTTGTTAAGATAGCGAGGGTCAGAAAGCGCTGACCGGGTTCTTCAATCAGTATTGAGCTCACTCAGTGGTCAGGGGTATTATGCACCGGTCAGTGGCGATTGTGGATCTCTGAAAGGGGGGGGGGGGCACTTAAAGGCCGAAATTTTTCTGATCAGACAAACTCAAGCAGCGTTTGGGAAGTCGGTGCCGATTGTCTTTTTAGCAGATTGGAGAAAATTACTGGCCCATTCTTTCACTCGGCCATAAATCACTGGCTACCTATTTATTTATCTACATATCAAGTTAGGGAAATTATTTTTAATTAACGTCTTCTTTCAGATATGAAAATATGACTATTAAGTCTCTTTCCCTCCCTAACAACTTGTCTGTTTCTATCTGGTTGTTATATTTTGTTTGTTTTTCTTTTAGCCTGGTCTCTCTATGTGTTCTTAAAAAGCTAAATGAAAAAGAAAACGCAGAAAAAAAAGTAATGAAGATCAAATCTTATCAAAATCATAAATTTTTGAAGCTTATAAAAGTGAGAGGGGGCAACCGAGTGGCCAGCTAAAATTCTGGGTGGAGCCTTGGCCCTTTATCCCCCCCCTTAGAAAATATAGAGCATCATGATCGCTGACGTTTTGAAAAAACATATAAAAAAATAGCATATCATCGATAAGATTGCAGAAAAAAATTAGTATCAGATCTTCCTTTTTGTCTCGTAAAATTAAGAATGGCAAGAATACACCCTACCCTACTAATGTTAGTAGGGTGTATTCTTGCCATTCTTAATTTCACGGGACGAAAAGGAAGATCACTTGGCGTGCAGATCACTTGCTACACAAATTGGCGACATTTTTATTATTCTTGGTTCAATGAAACGAAATTTAAACGTAGCTTCATGCTGACATCCGCACAGTCGCGTGATCAACGATGGCTGGGTCAACTGGGTGAGATGATAAGATTTTAAAATGCACAACAAAACTATCAATAAATCCAGTAGTAAATCACTGATGATGCATCACAAAGCTCATGTTTGCGATGAAGATCCAGATTAATATAAAATGGCACAAGGAGCCGACAACTAGAAATAAACCTCTTTAGATTTCCGCTTATAAAACATGAAGAGCAGAAAACTTTTTTTTATTCAGATATTTCTAAGCAATTAATAGGAGTAGATAGGTCTATCGTCCTGTTCAAACTCCTGCCCGGTCTTTTGAACAGGAGTAGATATTTTATCCCTTGTTTCCTGTTTAGGATTGGGTTTCCGGTTCATTCTAACGTCTACGCCTGAACACTGAAATTTTATTCACTATTTTTTTCTCTCTCTCCCAACAACAAAATTAGACAGGTTCCCTTATCGCCCGGTTGACACTCCTCTCCGGTCTTTCAAACAGGAGTAGAAGTTTATCCCTTTTTTCATATTTAGAATTGGGTTTTGTATTCTTTATTAAGTTTATTTCTGCTAGATACACCTAACGCTTGTTCTTTCCCTACGCTAATATAAGTCCACACAATGACCCACTACCTTGAGTGGCTCTTCGGCCTTGCATTGAGTGAACATTAGTAAAAGATAAAAATCAATCGATTTTATTTTTAATCTAGCATCATTTCTTATTACTCCAAAACATTATTTTAGTGGAAACCCGTGTTTGAGTAGACGCCTCATTTTTAACCTTGCTGGAGTGCAATCTGTGATTGAGTGACAGATCAGACAGTGATTTCACTTACAAAGGTAGACAGAGTTTCGAACTCTGTCAGAGAGCACACGTTAACCTTAAAAAAAAAACCGGGGTGTTTACTCAAACATGGGTTTCTAATAAAATACTAAAATAATGTTTGGAGTTATTTATATGTAATGTTATAACTTTTTAGATACTTGGGTCACCATGATGGGTCCTGACATGACATTTTTCAAGGTACTGAGGATCAGTCAGTTAATTGCCATACGTGATACATACTAGAGTGATCATGTCTCGAAAAAGATATGATTGACTGGGCAGAGAATTTTCCAGCAGTAGGTTGCCATTACTTTTTACAGCAGTTGACACCCAAGGCTATAGAACCCAATCTGTGCTGCTTTTTAACCCATTGCTGGAGGGCAAAGAGATGGATTAATACCTTTCCCAAGGGTATTTGTGCATGAGTAAATGCAACAAATTCAACTGAAATTCAAATTCAGCTCAACCACAACCACCAAAAAGTTAACTTTTCAGTGGTCGTGGCTCTATTAATTTCCTATTCTGAGCCGATATCCGTTACACAATAATGCACATCCACTAGGGATTCATGACAGCAATCTGCAACGTGTTGCACCAGGTGATATGAAGGCTGTGCAGATAGTGAAACCGATATCATTATGTTCACTTTTGATAAATGCTAATTCTATTTTCTGTGTTGTTCACCATAATGGCAAATATGTGTATCAACATGTACCGATTTTAAGTAGATAAAGATTCTACAAATACTATATACTATCCATTGTCGTACCCATATTTACTATGGGTATGAGAAAGGGACCATCAAATAACACAGCAATGTTTAAACTTTATTTCCGTAAAGTAATTGGAGTAGATAGACTAAACTATCGCCCGGTTCACACTCCACCCACATCTATTGAACAGGTGAAGAGGCTCATCCCTTGTTTCTTATGTAGCCCCCTGCACATCAGTGGCGTTACCGCCTTGCTTGGGGTGATATGATTAAAAAAAAAAAAAAAAAGTATATCGGTTACTCCCATAATGTCACTATTACTGTATGCACTCCTTCAGCAATGTTGATTGTTTTACAAGATGATAAAAATATGTGAACTTTACTATGTTACAAATCACAGGAAATTGTGAAGAGCATTATTTTTTTATTAAGTCTCATGAATATGTAGCCTGTTTTTTCAGATTTACCAATGCATAATTACAACCAATGTGTGTGTTTTTGTATTCTCTGCACTTTAATAAACAAATAAAATGTGCAATAGGTAAATTGTTGCAATTTTATATTTTTAATTTTGCGAATGCATGTATTTAGTTTTTGGATTTTGTCAGTTGGGCACTGTGAGAAAAAGAGCACCATGACACAATTCATTCTACCCAAAATTTGGAAACAGCATGCTCTACTGTTTGGCATTCATGCTGGAAGTTCCAATACGAAGATTACAGAGTGTTGGGATGGGGGGCAATCTGAGGACATTGCAGAGGATTAGAAAAAAGTTGGATGAGTTTAATGGTCATTATGAAGGTATGTCAGCTCAGAAAACTCACTCTGATTTTTCTATTAAGAAAAGAAATCCTGAATTTGTTGGGGAGA
Source organism: Ascarosepion bandense (assembly GCA_037127315.1). NCBI lineage: Eukaryota > Metazoa > Mollusca > Cephalopoda > Sepiida > Sepiidae > Ascarosepion > Ascarosepion bandense. Next base: position 3,451,593 of record JBBBDQ010000865.1, on the reverse strand, counting down.
TCAAGGCCTTGATTGACAACAACCCCTCTAAGTCAATCAGAAAGGAGTGTCTGAGTTTTTTATCAGGTAGTGCATAAAGACATTCGATATTTCTCATACAAGATGAGAAAGTGTCAATTTTTACCCCAAGCCATGAAAGACACGACAATACTTTTGAACAAACTCAAGCATCCCCACCAACTGGGCATGCTTTATGCTAAGATGGTGAACACACAGTACAACCGTTGGCTTTCCGCATCCCCAAATCATGTACCAATAGTGATGAAAACCAAATATTCAATCGATATCATGGTGTTTGGAGCCATCACTAGTGATGGCAATGTTATGTTTTTATTCATCTTCCCACAAACTCAACACTGGGCCTACATTAAGTGCTTTGAGGAGGTAGTGCTGCCCTAGGTCAAGACAGTGACTGCTGGATGAAACTATGTCTGGCAACAGGACTCTGCACCATGCCACACATGCAGAAGAACCCAGTCATGGCTGTCAGACAATTTCTGAAACTATGTCACCTTTTACATCTGGCCAACTAATACTGCAGACTGCAACCCCCTTATTATTCAGTGTGAGGCTCAGTTGAACAAGAGACCAACAAAACTCCTTATAACACCAATGATCCACTGAAGACAAGGATTATGGTAACATTCACCAACTTAAACAAGGAGACTGTCCAGAAGAGTTGCAGCAGATTTTAAGGTAGTCTGGAGACTGTGGTTAAAGCCAATAGTGATTTTATTTAATAAATTTACTCTTTAGTATTTCAAGATATTTTTATGCAATTTTGGTAAAATATATCTGTTAAAATGAGATATCATTGTTATTTTCATTTATTCTTAATTTGAATAGCAATTTATCCCCAGCACCTTATATGATTGCATCAACAAAAACATTCTTTTCGTCCAATTCAAGTCTCAAAGGTGTGTAGATCATTATCAGATAGAATGTATCTGTAAAAAGGAACAAAATTAATAAAAATACAAGAAAAACTATTCTAAGCCAACGCATTTCGTCCTCTGAGAGACTTTATCATGGCAAATGTAAGGATTTATTTTGTTGCATATGTTTATATACAAAAACAAGGATGTCATTGGTTTATCAAGGTTTTCAAATTTGAGAACATTCATGAATATTTATCCGGGGGTTGAAGTTTTGAGTTCTTATATGGTGTAGACAAATACTTCAGCTCATACTATAATAAAGGGTGTAACAGAAGTACCTGTCACATTTTAAACTGTTACTTCATCGTGCTAGGGAACTTAAGTGGCAGTGGTGTCTTCACCTTATCATTTTGCTTTTTCAGATATCATCAGTTGCCATCATTGTTTGGGCCGGTGAACACTGTACATTTGCTGTTGAAACATTTTTTCTTAAGATGGGTGAATCTGTAATTGCAATCCAGAGCATTTCATTCTCATTTCATGTTACATCAAACAGTTGCTGTTCTAGATATAATACTGATACTGCCATGTGTCGAAATTTTCAGGACCACTAGTTCAGCACTTAAAAAAAAGCCACCTGGAAGACCTCAAATTTTCAAAATCGTTTGCAACAGTGTATGGTGAATAGAGACCAGTATTTAGAGAATGCTATTTTTAAAACCAAATGAGTAAAAACAGTAGCCCTTTGTTTAAACAACAGTGAGATATTTTTTTTAATAGCAGTTACCTTGTTTACACTATTTACACTGTTTGGATTGTTATCCTCATCTTTATTGTCATATTCACAACATTTCAGCCATTATACACTCCAATATTCTTCAGGTGATAAACACTGGAATTTTGAATCAAACCCTTTATTTTGTCCACCGAGGTAGATTGTTCTAGTCCCACATGCCACGCCTTTTCTGGATATCTCAGTTTCAGTTATTTTCCCTTTAATAAGTAAAGTAAGTTTTTGTTCACCTCTGCTGTGGCCAGATATTGAACTCACAGTTCTCTGGGTCAAGTTACTAGATTACTTCAACAAATGTTTTTATCCAATGGGTCATGTCTCCTTGGGGACAATAAAGATGAGGACAATAGTCCTAACAATGTAAATAATTTAAATAGTTACAACACCTCATCTCAGAAATATAGACAAACAGCAGTTGCCTTGGGTTTTTTTTTTTTTTTTTTTTTTTTTTGTCAGCTTTCAGCATGTAGGAGGTATTTTTGTCATGCCCTATATAAATAAAATTAAGGTATAGACTCTTACATATACAACCAAGTAATTAATGAAAGCAATTGCAATTAGAAAACAAAATAAAATACTTTTTTTTCAATTTTATTTTTATCTACATCATCATTTATTTCCAAATCCCATTTTCATTTTGAAATATTCCACTCAATACAGGATACAAGAAACACTCTTCAATACCAGAGACAGGCAAAAAACAAACATTTTTCCCTCAAAACTCCAATTATCAAAGAGTAATAATAAAAATCATATCCATTTTACCAGTTCTCTGGAATTAGGATCAACAGACATGCTTCTTTCTTTCTTTCGTTCTTCTGCTTTTTTTTTTTTAATTTTCTTTCTTTTTATTCAAATTACTTTGTTTTTTTTTCTTTTTGGTATTTTTGTTTATTTATTTTTATTTATTTATTTTTTTTGTTAATTTTTAATCCTGAAAAGAATTAACAAGCAAAGACTGTAGAGATAACTTTCTTTAATTAACTTAGCCCCACCTTATTTTAAAACCTGTCCACAATACAAACACATATGTTAATACATCTTTCTCCCTCTTCACATACACACATATAATATTTCCTACAACTCTAAATGTTATTTTGGGGATACCCATGTTTGACTAGATGCCCTTTTTTTTATAAATGGTGTAAATTATGTCTACCGATCTGCACATTCCAGACACTCAATAAAGAAAATTTGCTTGCAAGCATGGTTCAATGCTGCAAACAGCTTTTTAAGGGGAAACCACCATCCAATTTGCATTTTTTTTTTTTTTTTTTACTAATTCTTATGAATATGTAAGTCGGTGGATGGAATTTACACTGGTATATAAAAACAGGATGTCTACTTAAATATGGGTAGCCATAGAATAACCTTTCATGTAGTAGGAAATAATGTTGGATAAGAAATCCATTGCTTACTTAAAAATCAATACACACACACACACATATATATATATATATATATATATATATATATATATGTGTGTGTGTGTGTGCATACATACATACATACATACATACATACATGCATGCATGCAAAACAAGCATCAAAGACAAATGTAACTCTTTACCAAATTTAAAGTTCATTCTTTGTACAAATCTCAGAGTTGAGCATTTTTTACACTTAAGATGCCTGTCTTGAATCAGCCTTTTGTAGTGCTACTATTATACATTTACATCATCCATATATCTGCAGTAAATTGTGTGTATGTATGTACTTGTTACTAATCTTAAAAATAGTTACTACCCTGAAAAATTACTGAATATTGGTATTTTGGAAATTAAAAAAATTTGCTAAAATCCAACTAAATAATTAAAATTTGTTTTTGTATTATTTATTTATTTACATAATACTAGTTTGGGACAAAATTTTCTTGCGAGATGTTTTCTCAGCCATTCCCGTGTGCAAATGTAATATTTAATTGAAATCCGAGATGTTGCAGCCATTTGTTGAACTGCACAAGCATTTATACAAAGTGCAATTTATAAAGCAGTACAGAATAAACTTACTGGGAATGGCTTTTGAGATAAGCACACTAATCTTTTCCAGTAGACTAAATGCTGCTATCCAATCATTTGAGGGTGTATAACAATCTGCCTTTTTATCATATGTGATGGTGAAAAACTAATCTTTTAATGTTTTAGTAACAATCCAACATGTTTTACTTCAAAGTAACTTTTTCTAGAATTTATTGTCTATGATTAACAATAAGAAAATCCTTTAAATATCATTGAGAGAAACAAAAATGAATGACATTTTTCACAGGAGAGAATCACTAATTTGTTAGTGGCTACCTTCAGCAAGATTCTCTGTGATACAAGAGTCAGTGGCCCACACAACCACACCTATTTTCCAGTTAGTGATATATATACATATCTGAAATGCTTGTCTGGGTTTCCTTCTATTTAATCCCCACCCACCCTAGGAAATGTTTCTGTCATGATGCAAATTCCTCATAAACAACTCATATTTATTTATATGTATATATGCATGCATGTCAATATATATATATATATATATATATATATTAGTGAAAGAATTATATCTATATATAAAGTATGTGTGTATATGTAAAAAAAAATGAAACTTTTTCAAGTGCACCCTTGCAGATTAACATTTTGAGGACACACAGGAAAAAGAAGCAGCTGTGCCAACAATCTTAGATACTTTCATTTGGGAGGATTACAAGGAGGGCCCTTCAAGAAGAGGCTGGAATGCTACATCAAGAGTAGTGAAGATGAAGAGTCCTCTTTTAAAGGTTATTAAAGTCTTGTATTGTTTTGAAACAAATAAAAGCCTCTCCTGGAAAATTCATAAAAATTTCTGAAGCTTAACTTGTGTATATATATATATAGTCATATATATATATATATATATATATATATTACTTTCGCCTCTGAAATAAATGGAAGTGTGGAAATTAAGATTTTTAAAAGCAAGATACCATCTTAACCAGCACTTTATTTGAATGCCCAGCCCTATTTATTAATTGCAAATTTTATGAGAAATTAATATTTACTTATTTTATCATTCAGTTTTCATGATTTTTAAAGTAACAGAATGTATTACCGTGGACATTTTTAAAACTGAAAAACCACCCCTCTTATTGGAAACCTAGCTCCATTTATTCAGAAGGCAAGAGTTATATTGTTTATGTGTATCTGTACATAAAAACATTTATATATATATATATATATATAGAGAGAGAGAGAGAGAGAGAGAGAGAGAGCGAGCGAGAGAGCGCAATACTTCCAAAAACAAGGATTTATAATCCTACCCCACCATTAACAAAATGTTTTAAAAAATTAGTTATTCAGAATGATAGGATCATTACCACCACCTCTAAGACAATTAGAGATACACTTAGAAAGAAAAATACATCCAGTACAACATGCTGGGATTTAGGATATAAAATGTCTACAATGTTGAAAAAGTTATATTGGTAAAACACCTTGGAATTTAAAAGCCTATATCTATGAACATAAAAGAGACCAATACTGAGACAACCCTTTAAACTCACTCGTAATATATTAACAAATAAAACTAAATGTTAAACTTATCTGTCCCTACAGAGTTTCATAGATATGCTATCCACTTGATAATAAAATTGAATTTATTTTCAAAATCAGATATTTCTCAAAAGACATTAACTAATTTTCACTAAAAAGGCAGTGTTAATTTTTAACATATATCATTGATATTAAGTACTTTACGTGCAAAGCCTGCTTGTCTTAAAAGCATTATCTTCTAGAAATACACACTGGTCAACTGGTTTTGGGAAAAAAATCTTTACTTCATATATATCTTCCAGGATAAAGTATGTATGTATATCCAAATGTAAATATGTGGGATGTGTTGGAGTCTGTTACGTAAAAGGATGACTGGTATTTTCTACACTAATTGGACTCGTCCATCCACTATGAGTAGAATGTCTGCTAATAGGAATGGTCATCACAAAGTGGGTTGCAATGTGTGGCATTTGAGATGTGCACATTGCCGCACTGAACTATGGTATTCTCTATAACTGTATTATTAATCCACATCACTTGTGTGATTAAAGCTGTTTTCATTCAACCTTTTGTTCCAGTGTTTTCTTACAGTATTATTAACCAGAACGATGAGTGTTATATGAACTTTATGACAGAGTCTTAGTGGATATCAATATAAAGAACAGAATACATGCCACATCTTTCTCTTTGCACTAAAGCTCTTGAAAAAAAATTGAATCTTTTTCTTCTCTCTTCAGGTGAGAAATAGGCAGATTGTACTCTCATCCTCAGCCAACATATCACAGGCCAAAATGACATGATAATGTCCAGTATTCTCTATATGACAGATTTGATGAAGATTCTGAAGAAAAATGACTCCTATAAATATTTATAAAGTTTGTATTAAAGTGCTGTATTATTTAAAATGTTCTGCGCAAAAATGTGCATATGTGTAAGATAGTGGAATTTAGAATGGAACAAAATGGCTGATTCAAGGCATACATAGAAACTGCAAAAAGAAAAAGCCAATTGACAACAACAACAACAACAACAACAACAATAATAATAATATCAATAATAAATGCAAATAAATATCATCATCATAGGTCTCATCATTTTAAAGTTGAATTGGCTAGATGTTACTGCAAGTTCTATGCTAACAGTTTCTTTATTCCCACTTTTAACTTGTGGAACTTTCTTCCAAACTTTTCTTTCCCAGTCAACTTTGATTTTCAAAAATTTAAATGGAATGCCAATCATTATCTTCTGTCTGCATAATTCTTGTTTTTTTTTTTTGTTTTTTGTTTTTTTATTGTTCCTTCTCCTTAATAATGTTTTTCTTTTTCTCATATTGTTCCACACTCAGCAACCCCTTGCATCTTACTGGCTTTATTGCCTTGCTTGGGGTGAGATGATTGAAAAAAAATAATAATAAATAAAGATAAATCCAATTATAATGACAAAATATATCTTAAAATGCAAAAATAACAAGATGAAAACAAAACAAATAAACAGAAAATTGCCTGAAGGGACAAAGATAAGTCATAAATATACACAGTAGTACATACATTTGATAAGCATTATGCATGTATAACAAACAAGTTGTAAAAACACCAAAAAATTACATTCAAGGTGGGTTACAATCTTCCTTTTTTTCTTTTCTTTATCCATTTTTCTTCTTTTTTTTTTGTATCCATGTTTTTGTTGTTTATTTTTCTTATACCTTTTTAGAAACATTTTGTTTCTTGCTGAGATGTAGGATGATCAAGAAAAGTGTTATGTGCAAATGCAAAAACAAAACTTCCATAGAAAATTTAAAAAAACAAAGCAGTAAAATTCAGTGTCTAATCTAACTATATAATAGAGAAAAAGCCCCCAAAAATTAATATTTAATTCTATATGCATTTACCTACAGTTCATACTTATGTAAAAAACTAGAGACTGAGAAATATATATATATATATATATATATATATATATATATATATATATATATATGTGTGTGTGTGTGTTTGGGCAGCAATCTCTCTTTCATTGAAAATGACGGACAAAGTATTATTATTAAGTATTTTATAAAATTTTTCATGTGTTGTAATTATTTTTTCGTTTTGGAACTCAAATTTATCTAAGAATTGTCCACATACAAAAAAAAAAAACATTAAAAACAATGGAAGCATTCTTAATAGAAAACAAAAATCCGACACTTAACAATATCAATTACAAACACGGAAACAATGCGCTTACCATGTTTGGAATATAACATACACATGACAAAAACGTCATTTACACATAAAATAAAATTCACCCCTGATAATCATTAAAAGTATAGCCGAAAGCGCTCAGAAAAACAAAACATTTGGACAATTTCTATATAATTTGAGTTCTGAAAAGAGAAGAAATCATAAGAACACATGAAAAAATTATATAAAAAACTTACTGTCTGTCATTTTCAATGAAACCTATATATATATATATATATATATATATATATATATATATATATCTTATTATTTTAAATGTCATATTGTAGTAATCTATCATTTTTATATGGTGTAAACTTACGTCTACTGGCTTGTGCATTTAAGATCCCTAATAGAGAAAATGTGCCTTCTGGTATGGTTTTAATCTGTATTCCCTTTATACAGAAAATTACTGTTGGGTGACTACAAAGCCACTTTGCTGGGTTGTGAAAATTTTTCATGGCTGAACACTAGGCTGACAGTGGTTTTCCCTATATAAAGGGACACATGTTTGATCTCTGCTATATCATATTTTTTCTATTAAGACTAACGAGTGCACAGGTTGGTAGACTTAAATTTACATAGTTAAAAGCAAAAACAGGCACATCTACTCAAAGATGAACATTCACTAAATATAACATTTAAAGGGAAATAATATCAGATTATAAATAAAATCCAGTAATTCTTTGTGTGTGTGTATGTATGTATGTAAATGAAGAAATCATTTTAGAGTTTGAAAGAACAACAATCTTAAAGTATATTTTCTCCTGTGTGATATTTATTGACAGAATCAATTAGTAGAGAGGACTGATTGAATATTTTTTAAAAATCAGAAGAGATTTTTATTTTCTGCACAAAATGAAAAAAATTATGATATATTACAATAATATCTCAAAATACCGAAATATCAACAATGTAATTTACTGCACAAAATAAAATATATATTTTATAGCGATTTACATTTTGCCTAAGTATAACAATATAATTGATAAAAGGAGAAAAACATGAAACCAAAACATTGTTAATGTAACCAAGTAGATATTGGCTATCATGGATTTTTGAAGCACTCCAGTGTACTGTCTACACTGGGTATGGGATGTGAAAGACTTTCCCAAGGTCAAGATGGCTGCTCCAAAACTCAATCACTATTCTCTTGAGTAATGGATTAGTACCTTTACTTAATGAGCCATGTTATGTGCCCCAATTTGATCTATATATGATGCAAAAAAAATTATGGGATACAGATAATGATAGTGAATCTTTGATCTAAGGAGAGAAGGGAAGGGCATGAGGAAGAGGAGGAGGAGCAGAAGGGGAGGCTGCATCACATATAGAATCCAGTCGCAAAAACTTGGTCATTTCAAGCATTGTCTAGGATCATTAATAAATAAATTTTTAAAAAGTACACATAAGTACGTATGTATGCAAATATAAAGAAATGCATAACATATATACAAAACATATACTGCTATGTAGCCATAATGACTATTCAAAGAATAGTCAAACAAAACTAGCTCTAGATATACACAGAAATATATACATCAAAAAGGGTGTCTACATACATAAGTGCATATATGTCTGTATACACATTCAGGTATCTATATATATAGTATACATATCTACAGTATCTATATATATATATATATAGTATACAGCCAATTTGACAGACACATGCACACACTATATATATATATATATATATATATATATATATATATTTATAGTTACATCAAATTTTATGAAGAATTATATGGCATTAAAACATAATAATATGGAAATACAGGTACCAGTTCACTATATGGCCAGAAATATCTGAGAAAAAAACCTCACAATTATCATTGGTCAGTCTGCATTTGGCCAAAAGTGGATCTGATGTTTCTTATATCAATATCTGATTTTATCATTTTTGCAATATATATGTGTATGTATTGTGTATAAGTTTGTAGCCTAATGATAAAGAAAAGTATTTATTTTACAGAGCAAATATTTATTTCTCAACATAAAGCAATAGATTATGTGTATTGACAGGGGAAGGCTCTGTCAATGCACTTAATCCAATGCTTCTCCACAAATCATATACATCAAACATTATACAGTTTCAGATCAAAATTATTGTAATAGATCTATAGCAGGCTACAGGCTTACTGATCCACCCTCATATATATGCTAACATGTAAGTAAATAAATTTTTTTACAACAAAAATCTAATCAGAGAAAAATGTTTTTTTAATATAAAAAAGCAATCTACTCCTATATAAATATATAGTGCATACATACATATTATATATACACACACACAAGAAACATGTATATATGCATATATTAGTAGGTAGATAAAATATTACATGCATATGTACCTAATATAAATGTTAAAAAATACAGTGTGCTAAAGAAATAATTTTAGTAATAATAATAATAATCTGATATTAATAATAAATTTGAGAAAGTATGCAACTGTATAATAAACAGGAACTGCCAGACGGCCATTTTGTATTTTCATGTGAAGTAAAAATCTTTAGAAAACTGTAAGAATATGATAGAATAATAATAGTAAAACTTAAATTTATATAGATTGAGATAGATCATCTCAAAATAAAATTACAAGATAACGTTTATTTCTATATATGATTAAAATGATCATTATTTTGATAGACTTATTCTGGCACACTATGCTTGTATATTTATGGGTATTGAATACATGTATAAAGAAATTGCTCTTATATATATATATATATATATATATAAAAAATAAAATAAATTTTCAATATTCAAAAATGTTGAATGAACATTTCGACATAAAATCCCTAAGAGAGATTTTACATCAACTCAGCAACGGTCCTTCTTTCAAAATGGAAATAAAAATAAGAATAAAAAGAGAGAAAGATAAAAAGAAAAAGAAATAAAAAATAAAATAAAATATGACGGTTAAGATTTATATATATATATAATGAGCACAGTAGCCCTGCTTCCAAAAAACATACAACACGGACTACAATATCCTACTGTACTGGCTTGTAATCCAAAAACACTGATGAAAAACTTGTTTTTGCTTTGAATGAAAAAAATAAAAAATTAAAGCAATACAAGAAAACAAAGAAGAAAGTTCACAAAAAATAAAAGTGGTCTATTTTTGTAATGGTATTGAATATATCATTGATACTCCCAATTTGAATACACAAGCATCAGTAAATGCAATAAATAAATTTTCCAAATATAATAAGAATTATATGTAATAATATCAGGAGAAAAAGAAAATACATTAAGTTCTTGTTAGAACAATAGCATTGTAGTTATCATAGTAGTTCACAGAGCAGGCACCGCTCCAGGGTGTTCTGCAGTATGAGCCTGTAATTCCTGAAATGACAAGGAGTAGAGCCTTGTTTATTGTCATTAAGACACCTTCACTGTTCCTCGTACAGCACCATATTACTTAGGCAAGGCCATAGCTTGATCTTAGACAATTATCTTAACCAGCACCAACTTGCAGTATCAACTTTAAAAATAAACAAAATGTCACCAAACAATGTTGACCATAAAAATTGACATAAATTAAATCATTCCTTCATGACTATTTTTACTCTCATTATTTTTTTTTAGTTTATAAGTCATTTCAGCTTTTGAACATATAATTGTCATGGGTTATTTTTATTATTCCCTCCATGTCAGTCACCTTCAAAAAAAATATCCACAAATAGGTTTACTGCCAATGACTCTTGATAAATTTCAAGAATTATTTCATTAATTACTCAGACCAGAATGCTTTGTTGTTTTTAATCATATTTCAACTGATGACCTTACCAGACTTCATCAGATGCATATTATATTTACTAATCTTCAAGGAGCTTTAAACAGAATCCTTTAATCCACTCATAGTTATTGTGCACCTGAATTTTTTGCCTTGATATGATATGCATCAGAAAACAAAATCATGGCTGAAACGCTGATTGAAATAGCAAAGACGTGAATGCTAGGCTGAGTTAATTTATGGAATAACAACATCTCAAAACCTGAGCCAAGATTTTAGAAGTATTAACATTTTTTTTAATTCATAGTCCACAATAGCATATTTTAGATAGAGGACATGCCTACTTTCTAATTAAACAACAGTATATCATTAAGAAGAACTGTATGTCACATTATGTCCAGGGTAGAGATTTTCACAAAATTCTCAAAGCAGTTTTCTTTCCTTAGGTGCAATGTATGATATACACTTGGATGATCACGTCTCTTTTCAATTCATGACTGACATAGTAGAAGAATTCCTGCAGTAAGCTGCCATTACTTTCTGCAGTAGACTGGTTAGCAAACAAGGCTACAGGACCCAGCCTTTCCTACTATTTAACCCATAGCTGGGAGAAGAAATTAATCCATACTTTTCCCAAGAATATTTGCGCATAAGTGAATGTAAAAAAACTTGACTGGATCTTGAACTTGGCTCTCAAGTTTCTCATTCCAAGCTGTTATCTATCACATTACCCAAACATCCAAGCTTCCAGCACCTGATATTCCCAAATGATCACCCATCTAAGTACTGACCAGGTTTAATGTTGCTTAAATTTGGTGATCAGATGAGAATCAGTATTGTCAGCAAGATATGGCCATAAAGCAGTCTATATATCTTTATTAAGATGAGGAACCTGGAATGATAAAAAATTTTAAGGGAAATACACAGGGTCACTTTCTGAAATATGCACTCATCGTAGACAATTTTTATGAGTTCAGAAAAAGTAAACATCTTTTTTAACCAATGTCAGGGTTTTAATAAATTCAGGTATTATTAAATTTGATAAGCCTTGGCCTCATGTTATTGCCTTTTTTATCACAGCTTGCTAGATAAAATACTCTAAGATATGATAAAAAAAAACACAATAATATGATGAAAGTAAGCCAAAAATTAACAATGAAAAGCAAAGGCTCCAAAAATGGATACTTGTCATATCTGGTCAAGCACCCCTGCTGTTCATCTCAGAGTTCTCAACAGTCTCCAAAGGAGAATCTGTCATGTGATTGGTACAAACCTGGCAGCTCGACTTCAGCCACTTTCTCACCGGTGGGATGTCGCTTCCCTCTGTCTCTTCTACAAATATTTTCATGGCGTCTGCTCTGACAAGCTTAGGTCACTGGTAACCCCTCCACAAGAATTTACTGGAGCAACCAGACTGACAACAAGATCCCACCCTTTTACAGTTAAATCTACCAAATGCAGCCAACAATTCTACTCCAGCAGCTTCTTTTCTCACACTTCCTGCAAGTGGAACTCCCTTCCATATACTTGCTATCCTGATAGCTACAACCTGCAGGAATTTAAATGCAATGTCAATTCCCATCTCTTATCCACTTGACTCCAGTCCTTCCCTCATCCTTTCTACATCATCCTGTGTATCTTGTTCTTTTCCTTTCTACCTTCGCAACTGTCTTCACACCTGTAATTCCCATCCTTTGCTTGTCTTTTCTCTTCACTCTCCTCCTGCCTTTTACTTTCTTATGTAGCACCCTGTGCCTTAGTGGCAGTACTCCCCTGCTTGGGGTGAAACAATTAAAAAAAAAACAAAAACGAATATATGAAGAGAATTGGTCAGTTGTTTAGCTGCTTTGACCTCATGATTATGATGATCATCACTTTTTCTTTTCTTCCTCTCATGACTTTTACGATGAGGAGTGTGTCTAGACATTCAGCAGGATGACATTGCATGGTGAACGAACATCGTGCAAAGTGAGATAGACTGGTCTCCATAGCAATATATGCAACCGGTGATGACACAACCTCACTGGGCAGGGGACTTCCTAGACTGAAGTCAACGAATGGGGCGGATGGTCTCTGTAAGATTTACTTTCCTAATACACTCTACACATAAATGAACACGTATCCGGCTTTAGCTACCAAATGCAAATGCTACTTCTTCTCCAACAGCTTCTTTTCTCGCACTTAGGAAAGTGGAACTCCCTTCCGTATACTTGCTTTCCTGACAGCTACAACTCCCAGGAATGCAATGTCAATTTCCATCTCTTATCCACTTGACTCCAGTCCTTTCCTCATCCTTTTTACATCACTCTGTGTATCTTTGTTCTTTTCCTTTCTCACTATACCTTTGCAACTGTCATCACACCTATCCTTTGCTTGCCTTTTCTCTGTAACTGGTTTGTTTTTCTCTTTGCTCTCCTTCTGCTTAAACTTTTACTCTATTTTGTAGACCCCTGCACATCAGTGACGGTACTGCATTGCTTGGGGTGAAATGATTAAAAAAAAAAAACTAAGTGTTCATGAAACACAAAAACATTCAGGGAATCAATGAAACAAGTTCAGGTACTCATGTATAAATTCTTCCAAGGTCTAACAAAATCAGTTATGTCAAGTTTTCATAAAAAGTGAATTAGAGACACAACTAAACCATTCATTCAAAGCTTTATTTCCCCATGTATGTGATATGGCTAAAAATGTTTGATGTCAAGATAGAAGCCTAATCATTTTCTAAAAATCAGTTAAATACTATGATATCTTTAAAATCAGAGAACAGCCAAGGATTTATTACTCACCCTTGATGATAAGTCATCATCAATTGTAAAAGACTTTGTCTTCCTTAGAAGGTGAATCCTATAACATCATATCTCAAAATCTCTTAGTGGCCATTATAAGCATCTGTTACTGTCACTGAGGATAAAGTCTTAATTGATTATAAAGCATTTTGTCTTCTTTGGCAGTATTGTAAAGATTTTTTTTATCCCCATTATTCTCAGGTTTAACTTTCCTTTTGTCTGAATTCATTCATTTTTTTTTTTTTTTTTTTTCTGTGACAAAGTTTATTTTATGATATGGTTCACTCTTGTTTTCAGGTGATCAAAAGCAAGTGAAAGACATTCCAGTTTAAATGTGATATATTTGAAGTGCTGTTTTATAGATGAGGTAATGAAACTTGAGACATTAGAGAAGAGAAAATTAGTAAAAAAATAAACAACCACAGATTTGGATTAATTTGCAGTTATTTCTTTATCAAACTTCAAACAGGCAGAATCAATAAGAAAGTTAATATTTGATCATCCATGCTTATAAATTTCCTGGATATGCATTGAGGAGCAGTGGATATATGTTTCGAATGAGAAATCTGTGAGCTGAGTTTGAATTCCAGTTGAATTCCCTGCATTCGCTTATGTGCCAATACCCTTGTCTCTTCCCTCCAGTTATGGGTTAAATAGCAGGACAGATTGAGTTCTATAGCCTTGGTTGGCAACCAGTCTACCACAGAAAATAATGGCAACTTACTGTAGGAAAATTTTCTGCCCAGTCAGTCATGTCTCTTTCGAGACATGATCGCCCAAGTGTGTATCACATATGGCACTTAACTGACTGACTGGTAATTATCCCCATTTTGTTTGTTCTCAAATAATCATCAGATGACATAATGTAAACTTTATCTCCTCAGCCATGAATACTAAAAGCCCAACATCAGAAAAGTGAAAAAGAGAGGGTCAGGGTTCAGTGGTATCCTACAAGTGCTGACCAAATGTTTCAGTTTTGTGAAGATTGCCTGCTACAAGATTGGACAAAAATTGCAAGAAAATAGCAAATTTTTAAAGTAAAAAAAAAAAAAATGAAAAATAAATATTTCAGAAAATCTCTGTAACTTTAAGGCCCAGCTTTTGTTGGCTTTTCATAACACATGTACAAAAAACATGCAGCTATATCAAGAACAGAAATACCTATATATATATATATATATATATATATATATATAGACACTTTTATATATAAAATACATATTTAATTAAAGGCTACAGACAAGAATTTTTTTTTTATTTTTGCTTAAATGTTTTCATACAAATTAAAATAACTAGACAGGGTATATCTGGACATGGAGAGTAGAAAGAGACCAATCTACTTCCATAAAAAAGGGTTAAATTCTAAATTCTCTGAAGGTTACCCAGATCAAAAATTACCCAATAAAGACCAGAGGGTATAATGGTAATGGTAATATTATCTGTTTTCCAACAAGAAAACCTTTGGCATTCCTTGACTGAGAAGCCAGTACTACTTTTGGTTGAAATTTCTAAAATCTTTCTCTTCAAAAGAATTTTTCAGGAAAATAGTTTTTACAAGTTCAGTAATAGTTATCACTCTTTTTAGTTTTGATGAGGGGTTTCTTTCCTAAACTTTTATTTGAAGCAGTATGGAAGGTCAACATCTTGATTATGTCTTTATTTTCTCTTCAAGTTACATGTGCTATCCACTTTAGTTGTTGCTACTGTTGGCAGTCCCCAATTGAGGCGATTACTGTTATTTGGTAGATATCTTTGTGATTCTGTATCACTAGTCAACAATGTTTAAAGAAGAATGCTGTTTGCCAAGACCCTCAGGCTTCATTTGCTCAAAGCATTTTTTTAACCAGCAATTGTGGAAAGAGGTTGTGATAGCTACAACAAAAACAGGACTCATAGTGTAAGTTTGCGAACTAGCTGGAAACGTTTGAGAGAGCACTTTTGGCAATTTGTTCAGCCATTATTAATATTCAAGATAACTTAACCGTTTCATGCGTTGAATTCTAAGTCTGTCAAAAGCTGTTTGGATTTACTTTGTACTAAAGGCAAGAATCCACCCTTCCCAATATGTCAAGTCAAGAACTGCTCCCAGCTATGGACAAAATTACAAAGCAAGCAAATCCCTTCAGCTCTGCTTCTAAGAAAAAGAGAACACTACTCTGACAAATATTTATTGTCATTGCTATCTTAGCTCACTGAGATAGCAAGTAAGGGTACTCTAAAGAGTGTGCACAAACTAACCTCAATTTTAGACAATCATCACTGGCAGGAGAGGAAGCCTACAAATAATAAACAGGCTATTCTCCACTGATTCTTGCAAGTAAGGAACAAGATCCAAGACTTTATTGGCTAGGGATAAAAAGTCATTACAGATATTTATATGTACTAGAATTTTTCTGATGAAACTCAATCCATTAGTTAATGATTGAATAAACTCATGTCAAATTCTAAGACAATAAATATCCATAGAAATTCACATTTTTAAATACTTGAGCTGAACAACTTTCACAAAACATTGCAATAACAATCATAAATATAAATGCTAGTTGCTATTTTAAGAGTAAGGGGTTCAAATGAAACATTTTGTAAAACCTTTTTCCATTTCATTGAAACGAACATTAAACACATCTTAGTAATGTCTCTGATATATCTTTTCAGTCTTTTCAAGGGATCAAAATGGAATAGTTCATTATTTTTTAAGTATTTGAAGGGTGTAACGGTCATGAAAACTAAAGGAGTGACAAGCAGAATTATAATAGTTTTAAAATTTCAGAATTATAATGATGTTAACATAAAGTAGCACACGAAAAAAAAAAATTAAATAAAAATTATGGCAGTTCTTACAATGACTAATGTTCACTCGTACATAATAGATTAAACTAAGTAATAAATAAAAATCACTGTCTGCAGCCATTAAAACAAACATGTATCAATTAAGGGTTGCTATCCAAGTACATATTATATATAAAGATATATACATCATCAGTGAAAAATTGCAGACATATTTTTTTTTCATAAATTGTTTTGATTAAGTCATGTCATTATCATGGTCCTCAGTAACCAAAGAGGGTCGGGCATGACTTTTATCACACATCAATTAGACCAATTTACAAAAGTATACAATTTTTTTTTTTATTTTTTATCCAGAAGTATCTGAACTAGGTCTCTCATACAGATACATTGGCCCTGATCTAACTCACCACTTTCCACAGGATATCATCATAGAGATCTCTTTTCAATATGAAGTACTATAATACTCATCTACTAACCACTGGCCTCTAGCTCTCTCCCCTCCCCTGTATAACCTTCCATTTCTCTCCACCTATGTATCTGCCATCGCACCTTCTTTCTCAGCTTTCTATTGTTCCTTTCTAACTAGCTTGTACTCCTCACTCTTTTCTAATTAATGTAACCCCCTGCACATCAGTGGCGTTTCCGCCTTGCTCGGGGTGAAATGATTAAAAAAAAAAAAAAAAAATCTAAAAATTAAAGAAATTTGAACAGAATAATCAAACTGCCAAAACCTAAAGTTTCTATGTCTTGAAAGTTATTTCACGGTTCTCTTAAATTTACTCACATAGAAAATAAAGCAGCTTATTTCTTGTCAACATTTGTTTTACTTTGAGGAACCATTTTGTGTTTGAAGTTATCCTAAACCTTTAGGTAACACTTCATATATCTCTATTATCCTGGATGATAATTTCAGTTTCTGTATCTTAAGATTTTCACTGTTAAATCACATGGACTTCTTTCTGGTCAGAATGATCTGAATTTAATATAACAAATCTTACCATATTGAGATTACTGGCACCAATTTTTTTTTCATATCATTCACTGAATCTTTATTAAACATTACCATAGGTGACATATTTTAAATGTCATCACCAAATCAGTCTAAATATCCCTTTCAAAAATGTTCATTTATCTTTTAAATAAATAAATGATTCATTCAAATTATTAAAACAATATTATCATTTCATTGCAACCAATTTTATTTCTTTATTTTTACTTTTTCTGATGAAGGTTGCTCCAAAAGTTTTCAACTTGAATATCCTTTTTACAGTGATTCTAAATTATGTTTTTTGATAGCATGATTATATATAACTTTAACAAAACTAAACTATTTTTATTATTTAAATGCTTTATTCTGATTTATAATTAAGAATAAATAAAAAAAAAAAAATGAAGCCTTTAGAAATCCATATCAGAAATTAGCATTTAGACATTCAATTATGAATATGTGACCCTAGAACAGATATGCAATGGTGAAACATTGGACTGCTGTGTGTCATCAGGGGAGGATGTTCCTTGAAAGATAGACCATAGTCAGAACAACCTGTAGGAGCAACCTTTGTTAGAAAATAAAATGAAAATAAAACAAAAGTATACTTTTAAGAATACTAGGCCCAAAACTTTTGGAACAAACTTCACATTTACAGAAACTTTAGTTCTTGTTTTCAGAGCAAATATTTTGATTTCAGATATGGAATGATTAAGTAAAATATCTGGAATGATTAAGTTACTTTTTATATCTTTTTTCTTCTTTCAGTTTTTCTTTTTTTTTTTGTTTACAGAAGATTTTCTTTTAAGACACCATTTAAAAATAATTTCAATTTTGTTTCTTTCCTTCTCTTTTTTTGTTCAAACAAAGAAAAATATATTTCTTTTTGTATCTGTCAAATATTTTTGACAAAACCCAAATTATTTAAACTATAAAATCTTGTCTTAATTTGTTGAAAATTAAACATTTTTTTTAATCAAAACTTCCTTGCACATCCCAGTATTCTTTCAGCACAAAGAGATGTTTTGATGATATATATTCTCAAAAAAAAAAAAAAAAGAAAAAATCATGATAGTTTATACGAACTTAGCATTTTGCTAAGTTTCAACACAAATTCCATATTTTTCAAGCATTATAATATTTGTTGCAGCCATGTATTATTGGAATTAATAATTCTCTATTTTTATTATGATTAACTTTCAGGAGTTCAAAGCAAACATCTTATAGATTCGCAAATCCCATCATTAGATAATAATGCCACCATTAAATTCAGATATAGAATTTAAATATAAATGAATCCCTAGTGTTTTTTATGAGTATATTTCATATATAAAGGTGTGTGTGTGTGCTTTAGAAAGTATAAGTAGAGAAATATGTGTGTTACATCTTGCGAGTATGTGAAATCATTCAGAATCATAGGATTCTTCTCTTTAAGAACTGAGTGTTGTTTGAGCAAGCATTGCAATATCAGTGTGTTTGTTCATAAATAACAAGGACTCAAACCATGCAATACACACAAAGCAGCATGCAAGCAGATCTGCAGCAAAGTAGCATAATAAAAATGTGAGGGGGGGGGATAAGAAAAATAATAAAAATGCACAAATATAAATCAATGAATATTTTTTTTTCACTTTGTTTTGTTCTGTTAATGAAAACAAACCCAGAAACGTTTTGTATCTGTCAAGACATGCAAGATTCCTCATGGTGCCTGATTCAAAACTTTACCAAAGAAAGACTTAAAAAAAAAAAAAAATTAGAGCGAGAGAGAGAGAGAGAGAGGAGAAAGACAAATTTATTATCATTGATTTTTGACTGGTTTTTAATTCATTTTATTTTGTTGCCTTTTTTTCAGGAGAATGGATACAAGATCAAATATTCTCAAATGCTTCTTCATTTCTGATCCATGCTGCTTTCTTAGATTACAGAATAAATGTAAAATGGTCTAATATTAGCTATTTCCTTATAAAGAAATATTAAATTACGGAGCAGCCAGTGTTACCAGAGTTATACTTTACTTTACTTTATGTATTAATATGAATTTACTCAAGCAACTAGGTCCCACCTTTTTACAGTTACAATCAAATGTAACTGCAATTTTTACTCTAGTAGTTTCTTTTCTTGCACTTCCCGCTTGTGGAATTCCCTCCCAGTATACTTGCTTCCCTGACAGCTACAATCTCTAAGAATTGAAATGCAATGTCAATTGCCATCTATTATCTCCTTGACTCGCATCCTTTCCCTGACAGCTCTTGTATTATGTTCTTTTCCCTTTCCACTCTACTCCCATGCAGCTCTCTTCACACCACTGTTTTCATCCTTCTCTTACCCATTTTTTGACACCCACTGTAACTTGTTCCTCTTTCTCATCACTCTCCTCTTATGTAACCCACTGCACACCAGTAGCAATACTGACTTGCTTGGAGTGAAATGATCATTAAAAAAAAAAAAAAGTACCATTCTTTGCAGGTACAAAGATTGATAAATATTCTTTATGTTTAAAGAATAGCAAAAAAAAATTATTTAATTCTTTTATCAACCTCATGGATTATTAAAAAGTAGAACAGTCTTTTTGCTGCTTCTGCTATGTACAAAGAAAAATCTGCAATGTTATTAGTCCTGACTTGGCATCTCATCTTCAGCCACTTTCTTACCATCATAATGTAGCTTCTCTGTATAAATGTTTTCATGGTAATTTTTTGGTAATTTTCATGGTAAACATTTCTATAAACGTTTTTCATTGTAATTTTTCTGATAAGCTTTTCTTTTGAACATAGAACTCTCTTCCGGTTTCTTGCTTTGATCTTCCAAAATTTAAATGCAGTGTTAATCGTTATCTCCTGCCTTCTTAATTACTATTCTTTTATTCTTTTCTATCCATAATAATGTCTTTCTTTTACACTCAGTAGCCCCTTGTGTCTTTATAACTTTATTGCCTTGTATGGGGTGAAATGATTAAAAAAAAAAACAAAAAAAAAAAACACAGAAATCTTTATATTCCATTGTTTTCCTTAAATATTTATCAAAAACAAAGCTGATAAAGACACTTTTTGGTAACTGTTGGTGTTTAGAGTAGGAATTTTAAACAATCATTCTTTTTCATCCAACAGTGAAGATGCTATATTATTGTTCAAATAGTATTTTCTCACTATCAATTAGAAAAAACACTGATTAGTTTATTTACATGCAAAATCTTCCTTGGGTCCAATAAATGTTGGTATTAACAACATTCTAGATAATCATTCAGCAATGGGATAACTGCTGCTGAAATCTATCATAATTTTATTTTGTAAATGTATTATCTATACCCTATTTGCCAAAGTATAACATTTTTTTTTTAAATCATATCACCTCGAGCAAGGCGGTAACGCCACTGATGTGCAGGGGGCTACATAGGAGTAAAAAGATTGGAAAAGAGAAAGCTGGAAACCACATCCTAAACAGGGAACAAGGGGTGAGCCTCTTCACCTGTTCAATAGACGAGGGTGGAGTGTGAACCGGGCGATAGTTTAGTCTAGTAAAAAAAAAAAGGAAATGCGTTAAAAGGACAGTTTGGCTCCAGTTTGGATTTTTTGTTTCAAAAATCTATTTTTAGAATTTTAATAAAATTCAAACATAAAAAGATTTATGCATTTTTCTCAAGAATCAACTACACAAGAATTAAATACAATTCTTGTAAATAAACAGTCTAATAGTGTTTAACATGTTTGTTGTCAAGTCTCAAGAAAAAAAAAATATAAATCCAGATGCTCACAAACTATTTTAGTGAATTTATGTGGCGAGAGCAAATGAAAGAAACATGTGAGAAATACATTTTTTTTTGTTTTTTACATATAATTACAGTTACTCGTAGTTATATATATTTATTTAAATTTTCTTGCTCAGACATTTTTAAAAATTTATAAAAAAAAAAATAATAATAATACTGGATTAGACTAGACTACAAGTTAGCAATGTTATGAATAACAGCATTTACAAACATGATCTCCAAGAGCAAAAAAAAAACAGGTAAATCTTTCGAAATTTCTCAAGAAAAAGAATATGGCTTCATGTTGATCAAAACTTTGACACACCTACAGTAAATACTATCTTAGCAAACACAGGATTATCTTAAGTATTTATTTGATCAAGAAAGTAATCCTTTTTTAAGCCTTTTCTGTAAATATTTTTGTAGTAATTGTTCTAATGATCTTTCTTTTTGGTACCTCAACATTATAAATTTAAGCACAGTACTAGATTGGCAGTAAGGTTACAGTTGAAATTGCTCGATGTAATCATAAGTTCTATGCAAACAGTTTCTTCTCTCACTTATCACATGTAGAACTCTCTTTGTCTTCTTGATTTCCAGTTAACTCTGATATTCAAAAATTTAAATGCAATGTCAATCGTTATCTTCTGTCTTCTTAATTCCTGTCTTTTTATTGCCCTCTCTTCTTAATAATGTTTTTCTTTTTCGTATATTCTTTGCTTGGAATATGTTTAAATGTTTAAAACAAAAAAAAAAAATACATATAAAGGAGAAGGATAATATGCCCCAGCTGCTGCAAGTGTTATAACTTGTTTTTCTTCTTTGAGGAGAAAGGGAGTAAAAATGAAGCCAATAAAATCAACAAGCAACTAATAAGAATTTAAGCACAGGCAGGAGGTGCACAGCACAAAAAGTTAAATCAGGACACTGTGCTCAAATTCTGACCGAGTTTGCTGCATTCATTTTCACACAAATACCCTTGAGGAAAGTACAAATCCAACTCTTCTCCCACTATCTAGGAGTTAAATAACAGAACAGACTAGGCTCTTTAGCCTTGGCTGGCAACTAGTCCAGGAGAAGGATAACTGAATTCAAAACCAGCTGGGCATGGGATTCTGCTAAAAACAAAATAAAAATAAAAATACTTTATGTAGAAAACACAGAAGCAATACCAAGTGTGGTGAGCCTGTGGCCCTATTGCAATGAAGCTGTAATCCTATTCTTGGCAAAGAGTCAAATGGCACTAAAGAGGCTTGGAAAGGTGGAACACTGACACCTCGAGGTGAGAGGAAGCTTCAATTTAATCAATTAACCTACTATAAATCTAATATAGTGAATTTGACCAGAGAACAAAAACAGAAATATACTTTGATTAATTTGTAAATATATTGCATATCATTTTGAAAAGTGTCATTAGCATTCTAAACATTGTCTCGACAAACCCTTTCTTTCTAGTCTTTGTGTTCTTAGGATATTTCTGTCATCAAGTATGCTCTGTGAGAAAACTTTCCCATCCTCCTCACATAGGGTTACCAATCTTTCCTTATTGGAAAGAACCGTCTTATTTAGCTCTCACTCTTTCTCAATGTCCTCTCTTGATTTAGAAGGTAAAAAAAAAAAATGTCATTTTAAATTATATGGTGTATCTACAGGAATTAAGTTAAAAATGACAATATATTATGTCCTTAATTATCACCTGACAGAGGTGGCAGTCTGACTCTCACAGAATATACACCTGACGAGGGCAGTAAGAATGGATCAGCTTAAGTGTTGTGTTAAGAATAGTAAAAATATAAAGAAGAGGTTCAACTGTCCAAACAATACTTGGAATAGTACATAGAACTCATAAAATAATGAATAGTCCATTGTTATGGTTACAAGAGGCCTTGCTTAATGCCAATAAGTATGACATCGTTTTGTTTTTTTTCAGTCATTTCTCCTCAAGCAAGGTGATAATGCCACTGAGATGCAAGGGGTTACTGAGAGGGAAAGAAGAAAATGTTACTGAGGAGAAAAGACAATAAAAAAACAGAGTTCAGGAAGACAAGATAGCAAATGATGTTGCATTTAAACTTTAAGATTGACAAGAAAGCAAGAAGTAGGAAGAGAGTTCCACAAATGAGAAGTGTGAGAAAAGAAACTATTAAAACTTATGGTTTCGTCTAACTATTTCAACAATAAAATAATAACACTTAGTTGCCCGTGTTAACAACAACAAATAATATTAATAAAGAGGGGGCTCAGATTGTTAATTAGTTAATTGCCATACATGATACATGCTTGGGTGATCATGTCACGAAAGAGACATGACTGACTGGGCAGAAGATTATCTTGCAGTAGGTTGCCATTGCTTTCTGCGGTAGACTGGTTGCTGACCAAGGCTATAGAACCTAATCTGTCCTGCTATTTAACCCATAACTGGAAGGAAGAGACAGATTAATACCTTTCCCAAGGGTATTTGCGCGTAAGTGAATACAATGGATTCAACTGGAATTTGAACTTGGCTACCCGGTTTCTCGTTCCGAGCCGATATCCACTGTACCACAACGCATTGTTAATACATTGCCTTTTGTTTCTTTTATCTTCTATTAGTTTTGTTTGGATATCTTTATTTTTTTAAAAAGAGTTTGGAAGCAGAATTCTTTCTTCTATTTGAAAATAGATTTAATTGTCTAGATAAAAATCCTGGCTTACTTATGCAGAAATTATAAACACTACAGTTGCAAAATTATTTAAATGTAACTATCATTTATTGATGGTACTAGTCTTGTGAATTTTCTTTGGACATCTTTACTTTTAAATGGTTAAGTTTATTTGCAACTATTATGTCTAATTATTATTTTTTTTTAACTTTCTTAACTATTTCTCTTGCACAACCAACTACTAATTTAAGAGTCTTCTTCCTATCAAATGAAATTATAATTTTCATTGTTTTAAGACACCTAGCCAATCAGTGAAGGGGTAAGACAACTCAGAACTACTAGCCACCAGTTTGTTGCTCTAACCAGAGATCAGTCGGTTAAGTGCCATACGTGATACACGCTTGGGCGATCATGTCTTGAAAGAGACATGACTGACTGGACAGAAGATTATCCCGCAGTAGGTTGACATCGCTTTCTGCCGTAGACTGGTTGCCGATCAAGGCTATAGAACCCAATCTGTCCTATTATTTAACCCATAACTGGAGGGAAGAGATGGATTAATCCCTTTCCCAAGGGTATTTGCGCGTAAGTGAATGCAATGAATTCAGCTGGAATTCGAACTCGGCTCCCCAATTTCTTGTTACGAGCCGATATCCAATGCACCACAATGCACACAGAGATAAAATACTCAAACAGAATAATGCAGGACATTTTCTAGTTTATACAAATCTAGCTTTGTCTGCTTAATTTCATGTCAACTTATCAAGAAAAAAAGAAAAGGAGAAATATATAAATAGTATTTCCTATATCTCTTTGGGCATTGGTGATGAATCAAAGATGTTAAAATTAATTAGCTATTTTGACAGAATTAGGCACAGGGATTTACTGAGATTTCTTTTACTTTTTTTTTTTTTTTTTTTTTATTCACAAATAAATTCTGGCACTTTTTAAAAATAATTTCTTCAAACCATTAAATGTAATCTATCTCAATTAAAAGAGGGTCTAAACAAAAATAGAATCAGAAAAGCAAGTCACTTATCTCTACAGTAAAATTTAAATAACACTCGTTTGAAAATGCAAAGATGACGAAAAAAAATTTTGCTCTGTTTATATAACACCAGCACATAACTTTTACGTCGCAATTACATTTTTCTTTGTATATTTTAACGATCAATGTGGAGGAGAAAAATAACCACTAGCGAATAATTTCAACTAAGGCAATGCTAGCTGATCTGACTGATACAGAAATCTTTACTGTGTTATCCTAATCCATATTTAAAACAAATTAATCCTTAAGTGCTAGTCTCCATGGCCACAAAATTATTTCTCTGGTCAGCCCACATTCAGTCAACACTTATGACAGATTTTAATTACTTTTAATTTACAGTTTATAATGTTCCTGATTAATATTATAAGTATTAAACAAATAACCAAGCAAATTAGACTCATACTATTTTCAGCAAATCAGACCTGCTAACCTTGGATTAATCATATTTACATACAATATAAGAGTACTAATCACTGCTTTACAAACACTATTATTAATTAAAACTACCATCATCTTCTTTATTATAATAAAGTCTGTTGTGTACTTATTTGTTGTGTGTGTGCATGTTTCCCTCCTGTCACACTCATGGAGAGTGAGACTGGATATTTTGGCGCAGTTATAAAATAGGCAGTGTAACCAGAAATAATTCTCTTACATTTTTTTATCCATATTACTATAGCTTAACCACTCCAGACCATAAATATGCTTTTTTTAAATTATGCCTCTTGAATTTATTGTGGAGCAGTCTAGTTTGCTATGTTAATTTATTGTAAATTGATCATCAACATACAAAAAAAAAATGTTCATACCATATGATTTCTTAGAATTCTTTAGATATTTTTTTAAATTCAGAATCTAGAGTGTTTAATTGATAGCAATACATGAAAAAAAATGTTTTGAAAAATAAATGATTAAATGCTATTTTGCAGCTTCTGAAAGAGGAAATATGAGTAATTTATTTTTTTTTGCATTTGTAGGGGGATCAGTTTACAATGAATTTACATTGTTAACAGGACCCTCTAATAACTTTAAAAAAAAAACTGATCTATAGTAATAAAAAAAGAACAAAAGAAAACTGTTTCTTTCTAGTCACAATGCCTGTTCTAAAACTCCACAAATAGTTTTATAGATTGGTCTAATTTGGTACTCGCCCACAATAGTGGGACTCTAAAGCAGTGGATTATGATTCTTTGTTAACAATCACTATCAAGTAAACTAGAAAAGCTATATAATAACATCCTTCTTCAAATTTGAGTATTTTTAATAATATTCTTTGTTCTCTTTATACCATCCAATACTACAAATTATCCTTTCACACATTTTGATTATTGCCTCTCCCCTACCTCAAAAGATTCTTTTTTTTTACTCCACCATTTACCATTCTGAGCAATCTGGAAGGACTAAAATTGATGATTTTCTGATTAGCAAACATGATACTACCAAGTAGTGTCAATAAAGAGAGAGAATCAGTCTCCCAAAGGATTTAGAAATTTGGCAAATCTGACTATCATTAACATGTGTACATTTGCATTTTATTCTATAAAAGGCTCTTCTCCTTTGTTTTGAAAAATGCTTAAATATTAAGTTTGTTACAGCAGTAGAAGAACTTCCTTAGCCACTTATACAACAGTATTACATATATATATTTACGGAAATTAACGAATTTTAACAAAACTTGGTTATAAGCAACCGACAATTTGTAATGAATTATTTTGAACATTATTTTTACTGATACTCGTATTTAAGTAGATATTCTGTTTTTAATTAAACAGTATTTTTATATTTATATCTACCGGCCTGATTATTTACGATAAATTTTTATTACGAAAATGTGTGCTACCCAGCAGGATTTGAACCTGTGACCCCTATTACATGGTCGAGTGGTCAAGACTGTACCAAATCAAATGGTATGCTACCCCTATGTAATAGGGGTCGCAGGCTCGAATCCTGCTGGGTAGCACACATTTTCGTAATAAAAATTTATCGTAAATAATCAGGCCGGTAGATATAAATATAAAAATACTGTTTAATTAAAAACAGAATATCTACTTAAATACGAGTATCGGTAAAAATAATGTTCAAAATAATATATATATATTTATATATATTCAATCATTTCATTGCAAAGTAAGGTGGTAATGCCATTATGACAATGGTTACTGAGAGTGAAAAAGAATGAGAAGAGTGATGAGAAAAATCAATAAAAGAACAGGTAAACAGAAGGTGGCAATTGATGTTTCATTTAAATTTTTAAAGAATGTAGTTAGCAAGAAACTGGAAGATGTGAGAAAAACTCTTAGAGAATAGAACTTACGATTATGTCTAGCTATTTCAACAATAAAGGGGCGAGACCTAGTTGCCAATCTAGTAGCATGCTTAATTTCATGTAGACAAGGTACCAAGGAAGGGAGCTTGTTCGAAAAATGAAAGTATTTGTAGAAAAGACAGAGGCAAGTCACATCATGGCAGTGTGAAAGTGATGGAAAGTCAAGATGCCAGATGAAGACCAATAACATTGCAGACACTTCCTTGGATTTTGTCAAGAAACTAAAGACATATAGCAGGACAAAAGAATAAAATCATTACCTTCATTTATTGAAGAATTTTCTTTAACTGGTTATTGTGTTGTCTAAATAATTTTATAATAGCAAATAAGTAGTGTTCATGAGATAGTAAACTAAAAATATATGTAATTATAATTCTATCAACTGAATAGTTACAACATTGCCCAGACATATAAAGGACTTTAGTTACTCGTTACGTAAACAAAATAGTTCTAAGCTGCAAGCCATTCCTAAAAGGAAAACCTCCAATTTCAAAAACAATAGAATAATTAAGACTGTTTACATTAGCAAATTAACAGTAAGCAATGACAAAAAAGATGAAAAAAAAAAAAAGAGGGAAGGTTGTTTATGGAAATTAAAACATGCCAGAAACAATTCAAAGTGAACATTAAAGAGCTGTGGTAATTCAAATAAAAGTTCTTTAAATTAAAATTATATATATATATATATATATATATATATAAGAAATAAACAAAATAAAATTATAATAATAATAATAAAAACATGATCTATGCATTGGATTTTTGTTTATAAATCTATAGATCATATTCCTAACTGTATATCCTAACAATCATCATTTTGCTCAAAAACATTTCTTTCTGTCATGGTCAGCAAATTATTTAGAAATAAAGCAGTTATAAATTAGCAAGCATTTGTTGAAAATAAGAAATATATATTTCTGAAAATAAGTCCAGTTCACCATCAAAGGTCTTAAAGAATTCTATGAAACTCAGCTAAGTGAACAAATTTATTTTATTTTTATTTAATGTATTATTATGATTACGTTCTGTCACTTCATGTAAATCATCATAATTAACAAAAACTAGCATAATTACCTTAATCAACTGATTTTGGTAAAATCTAATCTATGACAAATCATATCTATAGTTTTGAATAGGGAAAACATTTATTATTTTACAAAACAAAACAAAAAACGTTTGTCTTCATAAATTAAGTATTATTCTCCTTTCAATTATTTATGCCAATGATACCCTATGATGAAGTGTTGGCCAAAATGATCCTCTAGGATTTTTTTTTTGTAAAATAAAAAAATGCTTCCCCTATTCAAAACTATATTTAGATTCAAGTTCTATATATATATATATATATATATATATATATATAATAATTAAACAGTACATTATAATTTCCACTGGCCTTAATCATTTTTGAGATAATTTGAGCTAATGCCAGCTTCATAAATTTCTGTATAATTTCATTATATATGTGTGTGCGTGTGTGTTTGTTTGGGCAACAATCTCTCTTTTATGCAGGTTTCATTAAAAATGACAGACAAGGTATTATCATTTTATAATACAAAGATGTGTCACTTAGCTGATTGATGTTATATATATTCAGTAATTTACTCAAGAGTTTAGTAGATTAGTTTTTTGTAATTCTTCAGTCTACTCTTCAGGTTTCATATTGTGTGTGTGTGTGTATACAGGCTTTGTTATGTGAAACTTGAACCCTTGTTTGTTTAGATAGATCTTTAGATTATTTTATAAACTTATACATAAATTGGTAACTCAGATACAAAAAATATGAATGCCTTAAATATACAAAGAAATAATTAAGTTTAATATAAAAATTAAAAAAAAAAATAATAATAAAAGCATCAATTTAAATTTTAAAAAAAAAGGCATAGAAAAAAACCCATAATTTCTTTATTGGGAAACTAACATCTGACGGACTCTTATTTGGTTGAATAGATTACAGATTCCTTATGTATCAAATGCAAATTTGTAAATCTGTGTCACCAGAAGTAGACGTCCTTTGTTTCAAAGACTTGCTATAACACAAGGCATCATGTTTAGCACACACACCCTTACAGTGATTTTACGACTGTATATTTGGATCAAAGTAATATGTAGATAATAGATCATTCTCAATTTAAACAAAAAAGAACAAAAAAAGAAAATAATACCAGAGAATGATAAATTATATACCATTAACATGTAAATATTCATATATGCGTAGTAGATAATTCGACAAAAGAGCTATGAACTTACACTATATCATAAACCGTTTAAACATGTCAACAGTTTTTATATATGAAATTTTATCAGGTTTGAAAACTGATGCAAAGATATTATTTATAGCCTTTTGATTTTTATTTGATTAAACCAAAGAAAAAAAAAAAAAAAAAAAAGAAAACAAAATTGCCTGACCTTAGAAAAGAGGACACTGCAATTTAGTGGTTGACAAATTCTGTTGATATATTTTTATTCTCTCAGTACTTCAGATATACAACTGTCAGCTTTTTAAATGCATGATTTCAAAATAAAAAGATTATTTCAGAATGTCAACAAGAAGAAGGACACCTTTTGAAAGACATTTCAAATAAAAAAAATAAAAAATTTAAAAAGTGTAAAAATATAGGTCAAATAAGCACAGATCAACTGCTATAAGTGCAGTCAAGATTAACAGAAAAGTATAAATATTAACATAGCTAATTAAATCCAAGGTTAATCCCCCAATTACCCAGACAGGAAACTGACACACTATACCTACCCATCATCATACCTGAAGATAATTAAGTACAAACAGTAAGTAAATACAGGTACCCAATGAATGACAAATATTTTTTCATCTTATTTTCTTCTTCTTTAGTTGTTTTCATTTTGAGTTCATTTTGCATATTTTTCAAGTATTGCCTTTTATTAGAAGATAAAATTCACTATATATATATATATATATATATATATATATATATATATATATATCCATTTCTTTCTCAGTGGATTAAAAAAAATGCTTGTTTGGTTAAGCTATTATTATATAATTATTTATTCATTATATACAACTATATATATAGTTTTTACAACTATTTAATTTGTTTTCCTTAAATTTATATGCATACAGAAACATATATAATGTAGAACAATTAAGGCATATATATATATATATATATATATATATATATATATATATATATATACATCAATCAGCAAAGTGACAAATTTTAATTGCAATAATCCTATAAGTAATGCTT
Source organism: Ascarosepion bandense (assembly GCA_037127315.1). Classification (NCBI taxonomy): domain Eukaryota; kingdom Metazoa; phylum Mollusca; class Cephalopoda; order Sepiida; family Sepiidae; genus Ascarosepion; species Ascarosepion bandense. The sequence goes on along the minus strand of JBBBDQ010000865.1, from coordinate 3,420,888 downwards.
ACTAATGAAAATATATTCCAGTTAAATATTTACTTTAAAGAGTGCTCAATACAAAAGTAGAGCATAAATTTATGGTAATTACTATTATTATTATTATAAATAATAATAGCATACCGCAACTTAATAGATATAAAATTTCGGTGTTAAAACACCATCATCAGGTGTTAATTTAATAACTTATAATTAAATTTAATATATAATTTATCTTTGAAACTAAAAATAACTCAGTGTATTACAAATGTATTAAGACTTAATAAATGCCTTTATTGTTTCCAAGATAAATTATATGCATGCATATATATATATATATATATACATACACATACACACGTGTGTGTGTGTGTGTGTGTGCATAATTAAATTTAATTCAATCAACTATAACAACATTCTGTCAATTTATAAGCATAAATTCTCAAAGGAAGTATCAAAATAAAAAATAAAAATGTAGAAAATTCAGAAAAGACCATTGAAATATTACAATTACATGAATTTATCCTCTTGAAGAAGAACTCATCTGCCTGCTCTGAGCCTGTCACTATAGCATCTCTAAGGGTTGCAGCAATCTCTATCAACAAAAAGGCCAGGCATTCCAGCAGAATACATAATTTATATGGAGAACTAAAAAACTGGTCAGTGTAGCACCATATAAAAGGCACTTACAGTCAAATTACATTTTCTATAAATGCATGTCAATATGTAGTGCTTTACTGCAACATTTAATTATCATGTCTTTTTGGTTTGTTCTCAATCCTTTTAAGTTTTTGATGTTGCATTTTTATAAAAGTAAATTCCACGTTGAATTTTTAAATGGAGGGTAAAATTTAGAATCATATTGTTGAATTCATTATTAATATATAAAAAGAAACAGAACCTTAGAAAAATTGAAACCACTCCAAAATGAAAAGGAAAAAAAAAAGTCATTTTTAATCTGATATCAACAATCCTGAATATAATGTACACTTTATTTTCTGTAATAATGGCATCATTTTAGTTTTTCCTTATCCACCTGAAGCTGCTCACTTTGAAAAGAAAAAATAAATAAACAAACATTTGGAAATACAATTTACTCTTGACATCCACCTGATACTAATGTTGGAGAACGAAGATCAATATGAGAAAATAAATCTAACAATAGCATAGTGGCTGCTAGCTACAGCATGAACAAGGCTGAAAACTGCAGTGGTAGTAGTAAAAGAAGATGCAACAAAAAAGAAAAAGAGATCAGTTGCTACTAGTAGTAGTAGTAATATATATATATATATATATATATATATATATATATATATATATATATAAAGGAGTAATAGCAGTAGGAGAGTTTTATAAGAGAGTGATCAGGCAGATAACTGGACCCATGTAAAAAAAAAAACTCTACCTTACCATTATTAGCACAATCATTTCATGTAATATGGATGCTCAACATGGTAAGCACTTGGCCTGCTACAAGTCGAAAGAAATTCTGAGATCCAAATTAAGGTCAAGCTGAATCAATAAACTGAATAAGCAAAGCAAGCAATGGGTGGAGACAGTGTACGAAAAAAAAAAAAAAATTATATATATATATATATATATATATATATATATATACACTATACACAGAGTTAATAAATCTGATTTTCAAATTTGGTAGCATTTTCTTTTCTTCTTAACGACCGAGAAGAAAAAAGAGAGAAATGACAAATCAGGTGATCATTTAATCTGAGAAGCATGTAAAATGAAAATCAAGTCTGATTTTATATATAAGCCTTATCAACAGATAAATCAATAAGTTCATAGCCTAATAATGAAAAAAAAAAAAAAAAAAAATTTATACAACAAATATTATTACAATATAATCTCCTTGTCGCCATTTAATAAGCTTGGTTTGGCACAAGTCCACAAGCAGGAGCAGATTAAGGCTTTAAGTCATTCCTGGGCTAATAGAATTTAGAGGACCCGTTCATTATATTTTGGTCCATCTATAATAAAAAGAAATATTTTTAAATTACGCTACATCAAAATCTATACATATATAAAAAGATCCATCAAAATCTAAATGAGGCCCATTCAAATTTTAAAAATCCTTTCCAACTAAAGGGGGCTCAAATATTCTAAATTGTTTAAAATTAATTCAACAGAGCCCCATTAAATCTGATATAAATCTCTTTTTTTATCAGGAGCCCAAGACTAGGATGCCCTCTTGGGGATCCCTCTAGTTTTGAAGTCCCTGGGCTGCAAGCCATGTTATTCTGGCACTGGCCACAAGTATGGGCATCCAGTGAAGGCTGAACTCACTACTAATGATTCACCTTGCTTAGCAGCTTACTAATCAACACTATGTTGTGGTAGTCTAATCTCTTTCCTTGTCTATACAGACTTCTCTATTAATCATATAAATTAAGCATTATACAGGGAAAATTTCCAATATAGCTCTAATAATTATGTCAGGCTATAGACTTATTCATTCATCTATGTATATTTATTTAGTAATCTTAATAATGTTTCTGTACTTCAAATAGTCTAATGCAGCAAGCAAGCTACAGTAAAAAATAAAGTTTCAGAAAATTTAAGGGCAAGCAATAAAAAAAAAAAAAAGAAAAGGTTTTCTGCTGTTATACAAATTTTTTTTTAGTTTTATTTTTAAGATACAAGTAACAAACATGTGTATATTCATGCAAAGAAGAGAAACATGTAAGTAGACTTAAGTCATGTATATTTGCATGCTCTTAGTCTAAATTAACACTCCAAGAATGCGTTTTGATCTGACCTTACTGGCTTAATTGCAAAATCATTTCAGCTATATTCAGTGTTCAAACTAATGCTTAATTCTGGTTAAGCACTTATTGATCAAGCTCTCAATAAATCAATTTTTAATCAAGAGCTCTATTTATCCTCATTGTATAAGTGAGTGGGGGGTGCAGTTGTAGATTGAAGTGAGGAGTGCATTTAGCTGAAAAAAGTCAGTATACAATTATGGTGTGTAATCATAATAACATAAGAGAAAAAAAAAGCATTTGTCTGAATAGAAACATTTATTATCACAGGATAAACATAAGAAATGTGTATGGAATTCTTAATATAAATTACAAAACAGATGCAAAAAAAATAAACAACAAAAATCAAATAACAAAATACAAATCACAAAGAAAAAACATAATAATAATAAAGTTACTGTACATCTATATATTTTCATGCTTATAGGTATGGCTTGTTAACCTCAACAATCAGTTTGCAATGAAATAAAACTAAGATTTTATATAGTCATAGGTGGTATTTTTTCTTTAGCTAATAATTGTATCAACCTAGTAACAGGGAATGACTAACAGCTAAAGTGTAAATGCCTCAGGACAGCATACTTTCTAAAAGACTAATAAAACTGCCTGAAAGGAGATGGGCGATGCCGAAATAGTAAAAGAACACACCAACTAAGGATCTGGAAACTATTTTTTAGTAAAATTAGAATAGGTGCTCCAACAAGCAAAAATGATAGCACTTTTTATGAAATTCATGAACAAACAAAAAAGTAACAAATACATGAATAGGGAAATTGAAGCTAGCAGAAGACAAATACATTCAAGGGGGTCTGTTTGAACATGAATGTAAAATAATTAGAGATTCATTATATAAATATATAACAAGTAATAAGAATAATTGCATTATTTCTTTTTTTTGAGTCAGCTCTTTAAGAAAGAAATGACTTATGGAAAAAAATACAATTCTACATGTAATTTAATAAAGAACCAAATCTATAGAAATGTATTTCTAAATGATATTACAATTATGAGCTTACATATGTAAGTAAATGACCAATTTATGTAGGTAATCAGTAAACAACACACAGCTATACATTGTACATGTTATATATATATATATATATATATATAATATATGAATGAATTAATGTATGTGTATGCATATTAGAATTAAACTCTAATGGGTTCGATTTGGGAGTTTCTTTTTTTATAAAATCCCATCTTTTTATGACTGACTAAAAGGTAATATAAATTTTGAAATACAATGTAGATCAAAAATGTGTTTCAATCAAGAAAGCAATGAGCGCATATTATGTATGTATGTTCACATTCTGTGAAAACCGCAATCACACATGTATAAATGTACATTTAAATAAAAAAATTTTGAAAATACTTGAAAGTGATGTGCATATCTAAGCTTTATGGTCAACATTTTAATGTTGAATCATACTATTCTCGGAATTCATTAAGTACTTTGCCACTGATCTTTCCCAAGAAGACAATTCCAAAAGAAAAGAAACAGTGATCTGATAAATGCTTACTGGGAAATAGCTGGTGGCAAATTGCATTTTCATATATGAATATATATATATATATATATATATATATGAACAAAAAGAACCTGATTTGGAAAGATTGTCTGCATTCCATTATAATATATCCTGGTGTCCTGGTATGATCACTGGAATGTAGTCCTAAACACACATAAAAAGAGTGTTAGTTTCATAGTTAAAAATTCTTTGTACATCTCTCTCTAATCTATAGAGTCATTTTTCTCTAAATGCATACTTTTTTTTTTTTTTTTTTTTTTTTTTTTACACCATATCTGAATATAATGATTGTACATATCTTGCCTTACAAATGGGATCAGTTTTAAGTCTAATCCAAGCAAGCAAACAGGTTACTAAAAATTGCAAGCTTAAATTTATTTAAATTTATTATGCAGAATTCACATTTTAAATTAAAAAAATTCTCTTCTCTCTCATTCTTCCTGTCTTGGGAGAGAAAGAAAGAGAGAGTAAATTTATTTAAATTCTTCTATTATGCTCTTTCTGCGGACAGGACTGCATTACTGCAGATGCAACACAGACATAACAGGTAGGAGGGTGCACTGACTAAAAGATCATCTTTCAACTTTCGTTTTGGTCCTTAGTCGAGTCAAGGAAAGAAAAATAAAAATAAAATAATGACACAAAACGAAAGCATTGAATAATCAAATATTGAAAATAAAAAGCAATAGGGAAAAATGAAAAATAAATTAAAAATGGGCATGGGAATTTTTGAAGAAGAGCTCTTACACAGTCATAAATAATGATGTTTTGTCATATGGTCTTATGTTATGTCATGTCATATGTTATGTCTTATGTTATGTCATATGGTCTTTCTTATACCATCTCAGGAGTTTTAATTGCATTAAAAATTTAGAAACCAAAAAATTTAAATAAATATGATTTTGTTTGATTGTTAGCTCCACTTTAAATATGTTTTAGTTAGTAAAAACGGTGGGTAAGCTAAAAAAATGTATTTAAGATTCTCTAGTACACTATATAGCCATTTTAACACCCATCTACCCCAAAAATAAAATTATTACGTTTTTTTCTGTTAATTACAAAATAAAAAGGAAAAAGAAAATTGAAAAAGCATGATCACATATTTACTCAAACTATATATTCTATCAATAAAAATAAATAAAAATTTGTAATCATATCAGAATTAGCAGAGGATGCAAAAATAATAATAAATAAATAAATAATCAAAAATCACTGATTACAAATAAATAAGAAATAGGTACAGTTTTAAGAAATAAAGTTTTAGTTCCAACTGTTGTTCTTTGCTGGGAACAATTTCTTTTGAGTATTTTCCATTGTTAATTTTTTTTTTTTTTTTTTTTGTAGACTCAGTGAGTAAAATTGTTCAAACTAGCCACACATGACAAAATAAAATTCTAAAATAAAAACAGTAACTTTTACCATGGTAAATTATCCGTCCATGAATCCTGTCACAAGGTAAGTATTTCCAATCATGCAGTGAGGTAAGATCCGCTAACCGTAACAGGTATTGCAGAAGAGATAATAGCAGTAGAAATTAAAAAGAACATTTAATATTTGTAATTTGGTCGTTTCAGTGGTGTTGTACTTTCATTTTTTTTTTTTTTTTGTTGTTGTTGTTTTTGTTTACTGAATGTAGCCAATAAAGGTGTAAGGGTGTGATTTTTAATATTGTCTGTGTTTTTTGTTAAGTGTTGTCTCCTGGAGAAAGTTAGAGAGCCAAGGTATAAGTGAAGGAAATCAATGTTTGAGAAAATGAGTAGATGTCATTGCCAAACTTAATGTAATCAGCAAACAACCATGACCAAACACTAACCCATGATCTTAGATCACTGAAGAAGAGGTCAGTGATTATCGAAGCTCAAAATCAAAGACTTGAAGTAGGAGATCATTTTTTTTTTTTGCTAGATCATGTGAACATTACTCCCAGTCGATGAACACAAAAATGTAGCTCAGTCAAGTGAGTTTCGGAAAGGAAAGACAAAAAAAAAAATTACCATGATATCCAAACAGAAAAAAAAAATTACATTCTGTGATCTGATTTTTTTTTAACAGACAGATCCCAAGAGAAATGTAATGTCAGGCAGATTGGATTTGTTGGGCAATTTTCAAAAGTTTAGAAAAATATATTTTTTTCAGTTTTAATAACTTTCAAGAAACACTTTCTCGCGAAAAGAAGAGTAGCACTGAATTTGTCAAATTTTCATCTTACTTTTTGTTCAATCAGAATCAAACAAAATGATTTTAAAATCAGGTGACAGAGGACAAGTGGTTACCTCCAAATGATCCTCATACTTAAACCAAGTTGTTATTTTTGGGATGAACATTTGGTTGGTTTGCGGGGGGGGGGGGGATTCGAAATGCTGTCAGCAAAGTTGAAGAAAATTCTGCTTCATTTTAGAAAACTTCCAGTCAGAAGACCATAGAAAGTGTAAGCCAACAAGGCTTGATAAAGTAAATGAATAAGATCAAAGGCATTCCTAAAGAATTCAGCTAGTGTGTTGGTCAGGTTGAGCAAAAATTTTAGGATATGGATTCAGAACGATTACTCTTCAATTGGTAAAGAAATAAAAAAAAAAAAACTAAAAAAAACTTAAGAAACCCAGAAAATTATAGCACTCCTGAAAGCTAATCATGGTGTCCAGTTGTAATAAAAGCAGTAGAGTCCATCTTTGAGTGGCTGCAAAAAGAGGTATCAGTAATGATCATAGCAATGTTTCTGGGTACCAATTTTGTTGAAAGAGTACAACAGTTGATGACAACTGAAGATACAAATTGAAAAACATTTGAAGATGGTGTTTGATCAAGTTTATGTTAATGTTGTGATTTGGTATACTTATTTTGTGTCTTGTGTTCTCGGCATTTGCATATTTTTTACAGTTGTAAGCCTTAGAGAGATTGTGAAAAAGAAATAAAATTTTATAAATTTAAAAAAAAAATAATAATAATATATAGTTTCACCTCCCCCCCCTCGGTGGGTGATATTAATTAAGTTTTTAATGGAATTTTGATTCCTTCTTGATGCTTTTCAGTAAAGCTGAATAAATAATTGCAACTATTTCGGGTGCGTTTTTGTTTTCCAACTGCTATAAATACTGGTGCTTGTATAGACAACAATGCAAGGAGATTTTCTTTTTGTATTTAGGGTAATAGCTTCTCTATTTTTCTGTTTGTTTACTCGTGACAAGATTATTTTTCCCCAAGATAGATTCAAGTTGGAAGTGTAAATCAGTAAATCCAAAATGAAATTGTTCTTTCTCTCTAAAAAAAAAAAAAAAAAAAAAAAAAAAAAAATTTTTTTTTTTAAATCTCTAAAAGAAGTAAAAAAAAAAAGAAGAAATCTTGTCTACTCTAATGAAGCTTCTTTTTGTAAATGATATTTTCTTTTTTAAATCCAAATAAGTTGTGAAATTGTGTTCCAAGTGCCAATAGTAAAAAAAAGAATTTTCTTTAGGAAAATTTAACATGCTTCATTAATGTCAAAGTCAGAGAAATTGATGAGTCCACCTTAAACATGGCACCTGGTCATTTAAAGTGTAGAAGGGTGGCAAAACAGGGAGCGTCACTTGGGAGGCCGGTACTTGTGGGAAATGGAATTCACAATGGATTTAACGCCTTTTCTAATGCTGGCACCCAGACTCTTGTTCTGGGAGTTTTGTGATGTCGGAGTCTGGGGGTGAGCATCAAGGCATTTTTGATATCTCAGCTTGCAAGCTGCTTCTATAGTCTTGCACAGGGGACCCGCAGAGGGTTCACAATGAAACACATGCGCAAAGTACTGATCCTCAGCTGTATGCATGATGAAAGCACAGAGCTTGATGTTGCTCATGGCAATGCCCATGAAAGATAGGAATCGAACTCGGCACTCATCAATTTTCTTATCAGGGTTGCTATGCTCGGAGATAGTGATGGTCGAAGGTGCAATAGCAACATTAACAAACACCCACATCTCTGGAGGTACTTTAGTATATAAGTTGTCAATAGCATTGTTTAAGGTATCCATGCCACTGGCTTTAAAAACCTCCTTGAAACCAAGATAGTGACAACGGATCACTTTTTTCGGCTCTTCCATTGGAGTTGGGAATGAAGTGTTATTGTAGAGGTTTTGGAAAGTGAGCTTCTGACCATTCGGCTGCCCAGTACCATTTCCACCTCCTTCAAGGTTAGGGAGGTCTGTGGGTCGGTTAAGCCGATTCATGTTAGCGTTCTGCTGAAGGCCCTGCTCTAGCATAATCCGCTTGCAGATGTCACGGAGGGTGTTAGCTATTTCACGGGCCGGCGAGTCACAGCGGAACACGTGGCACATGTGTTTTCTGGTCGTCTTGTCTCGAGACACGTAAGCAAAATCTCGTCCATTATCACGTCCGACTCCCCACACACGAATAGTGTGAATGGGCTGAATATTCAAGATAGTCTCATCAACTGGGCTCACCAAACGCAGGCTGTGGTCATCAAGGTCCATGTAGAGATCCTTACCATCGCCCCAGCGGCCGACGACGTCGTTGAGGTCATTACGTCCAAGTGAAAGGTCCAAGATACACTTATTAACGGCCTTGCTGCTTTTGGCTGGACTCAGGTCATCATCAGCAATACATACCCAGCCAAAAGACCTGACAGCAAACCGCACTGGCTCGTGTTTTGAGAACTTTCTTACTGGTACAGGAGATTTCTCAGTACTGGAACACAGAGACTGCAAGGATTTGGCTGCATACTTAAGCACATGGCTTTCAAATGCCTGCAAATGTTCTTCTGTGTTAGAACTGGTACTGTTAGGGCTCGAGGGCACCGAGCTGGGAGCCGATGCCTGGCTACTGTCACTCGAGTTGGAGTTTGATCGCTTCGTTTCCAACTGTCCAGGCGAAGGTGGTGGTGGAGGAGACCTTTGAATCGTCCCACTTTGAATGTGCCAATAATAAGGTCCGTCTTCATCTTCATGCCTTTCCCAACCTTGAGGCAGCTGTTCAACAGGTGTGTTCTCCTCAGAATCCATTTTACTATCAGTTAGGGTCTCAGAGTTATTTTCCTCAACAGAATCCTGGTCATCATCATCATCATCATAATCATCCTCCTCCTCTTCATCATCATCTTCAATATCTTTAATATTGTCGACCTCATCTACGTCATCGTCCACTGCATGAACGCCATCATCATCATCGATGTCATTGCAGTCATCAAGGCCAAGTTTCTCATCATTGAATTTTTCATAGCTATCCTTCTCACCTGAAGGGATGCAGGTAATTTCAGAAGGAATATTCAGGATGTTCTCGTCCAACCGTGTGTCAGACTGGATGCCACTGTCGTGAGAATCTGGAGAGTTAATGTATTGCTCATTCTTCAGATTATTTGACTTTTCAAAAGAGATCACCTTAGTATTCTCATATTCTTCATCCTCATCATCTTCGATTTCTTCCACTTCTTCAGCATCATCATCTTCATCCTGACTATCACATACATCGCCTTTGTGAATAATGTTTACATCTGTGCTATCCAACTGATCAGCTTCGTTGATGTCATCACGTTCCTGACGTTCGCGTGCTTTAGCCTCCAACAAGGAATAATATTCAAGAAAGCTCCGCGGTTTCTCATCTGAAAGGGAGTTCAAATCCCGATTGCAACCAATACCACCAGCTGTGGTCATACCAACAATTTCTACCTGTTGCATACACATACTCAAATTTTCCTTGATATTTTTTCGGCGTCTCTCATCTTCATTCAACCTATTGTCTTCTTCTTCATCTTCTTCGTCATCATCATCGTAATCATCCTGCTCTGGGTAATCAACTTCCTCGTCATCTTCCTCATCTAATTCATATACACCCATGCCTTCTTCGTCTTCTTCATCCTCATCATCATCATCATCGTCGTCGTCGTCATCGTCCTCCTCTTCATCCTCATCATCATCTTTGTAAACTAAGAGAGGGTCTTTCTCCAACTGCTCGTAGGTGCCACTGGTGTCATCATCGTCACTGACTGCATCTTCCGTACCATCGCAAGGGGACATCAGAAGTCCGAGCTCATGCCCAGCCGCCAAAGGGTTGTGCCCGTCTGAAGGACTCAAATCAATGCCCATCGAGGAAAGATCAAGTTGAGCGTATCTCTTCCGTTGTTTTATAGCCAGCGGCAACGTGTTATAATGTTGTTGCAGGGGGTCAACACGGTCCAAGTGGATAGACTTCTCGTAATTCCTTCTATCGTCCGCGCACAGTCCGATATTTTCTTTCTCTTCGTCCAGGTTGAACTGCGCGGAAGAAGAGAAAGACAAATGGTGGATATCCAGGTCGAGATCTTCTTCGTTGATATAAGACGATGGTGGCGTTCCTGTGGTGCTATTAAGGGTGGTAGTTGTGGTGTTGCTACGATCGGTTAAGTCTCCTGGGTGAGTTGAAATTAGATGGTCCTTAAGACTCCCACTAATTGTATGCTCCAAAGACACCAGATTGCTACCGGGTCCACTACTGCCTGTAGTACCTGACAATAAATTGCCAATGTTACTATTAAGTCGATCTTCGAACTGGTAGTTCGGATTAGCAAAACTTAGAAACGGTTCTGTATTGTCAACTGGTGATTCCGACATTGTCTGCGAAGACAGGCAAGGCAGGAGGTGGTTAGGAGGCGGGCGATATGGAAAAACAGACACGCGTAGATTTGATTATAAACGATAAAAAAAGAGTAAGAAAATGTATGCAGAAATATACACAGACACTGACAGATGAGGGTTGAATGTGCTCTCCTCTCGGACTCGCTTTTTTTAAGCTAATACCAGGTAAATCTTACCTTTGCCTGCGTCAGGTAAGGTCCTGTTTGGTTATCCTCGTAAGTGGATGTAGATATAGGGGTAAATGTCCGAGTGTGAGTGGTATTTTGCCATAGGAAAAGCTCTGCCCAAGTCACCCAGCTAGCAGTCTCAAGTAACCTCTCTCACTGCTACAAGACGACTGGCGTTGCGCCTGTTATACTGCTTACAGCTATGGTGATGATGATCCTAATCTCGAAACAGGGAGTTAAATATTCATCCAGGAATAAAATGCCCGACTAAACTCTTGTGACAAGTACTCATCGACTTAAAATACAAGAAGGTAAAAATGTGCCGCTTATTTGATCAGGTTTTTCAATAAAGAAATAAAATATTCAACTGCTTTCTGCGATCTTATTATTGATGTCGCTACTCTCGAACCCTGACGTCACCGTTTGTTCGTAGTTAGCGGTTGGTTTACGGAAATGTACGAGAATTGTCGAACGAACTTGTCTGTAAAGAAAGAAGAATGGGAAGGTTATTAAGAGGAAGATGAGAAAGGTGAATGAACAGAGTGGAAGAAGCTGCAACGAAATACTTGTTGATAGAATAAGTCTTAATACCGAGGAGGGATGCGAGAAAAAAGATAGCAAAGACTGAGTAAGAGTTAAGTTATATATCTATCGAGAAGGTAATAAATAAGAGTGAAGACTAAAGAAAGAAAGAGTAAAAGGCGTTAAGATGGAAGACAAACAGAAAAAGCAGAGGGAACAACAGTGTAACACTTTTTAAAAGTCAGCTTGAAAGAGTGATAGAAACAAATGCTAGGTATGAAGGGAGAGTTAGTTTTAGAGAAAAGAAAAAAGTAATTACACAGAAACGGGGATAAATAGTAGGTAAAAATTTATTAGAAGGTTGGACGAGGGGGTGAAAATAAGAGGAGAGAGTGGCTGGTACCACGTGAGGAAATGTGAACGACAATTTAAAGAGGGAAATATACAAAGAGAACTAAAAAAATCTTTTCAAATAAAAAAAAACAATAAAGGGAAGAAGATGAAAGAGATCTGTGTTGTGATATACACAACTATTGACAGGGTCAGAGGTGAACAAAGAAATACTCAGAACGAAGAAGAATGTACAAGACAAGAAAATAGAGTAGAATAGATTTAGAAAGCAAAAACGTTTTTAGAGAGAAAAATAAAGAAAATCGTAAAAATGGGAGGTTAAAAATAATTCAAGACTAAGGCAAGCCAAAAGAAAAAGTAGTTTAAGAAATCAAGATATTTTTAAACGAGAGAAAGAAACATAAGATTTGAACTGAACACAAATCGTGTGATTAAAAGTAGTAAAAAAATTGAAGAAAGACCTTGGGTTGTTTGTTAAATATTTGAGACTAGGCAAAGTGATAACGAAAAGAAATAGATTTTTAAATCGAAGTGGATAGGGCAAAATGGAATATAAATTTAAAAAGCATGTAAAAAAAAAACAATAAATACCCAGAAAAGATTAAAATAAAAAAAAAAGCAGCTGAGGTAGAACAACTAAAAAAGGAGATATATAGAAACTGTAGGTGTAAAATTAAAATAGGAGTGAATTGAAAAAAAAAGCTAGTGTGTGTATGTCATATATTTAAAAAGAGGAAAGGAAATTGAAAGGGTTAAAAAAATAAAAACTAAACAATTAAACATCTAATGTGGTGGGATAGAGACCGAGTAACAGGTTTCACAAAAGGAAAAGAGGAAGGATTGTCGATCGGAAGGAAAGGACAATAAGAAGAGAAAGGAACGAACGATGAATAGTGGAAGTCATGTGTATTGTGAGGTTATCTCCTAGTTTTCAGGTTAAATCAATAATTCGTTTCTTCTTCTTTTCTTTTTACTACGACTCATGTTTTTAATTTTCTAGTTTCTCCGGGTTTTTAAAACGTAGACGACGGATCCAGATCTTGAGATATTACTTCTTTCTACAGGAGATAAATAAATTAATAGTTGTTTATTTTGCCTCTTTTTATCGATAAAAAGAAAGAAAAAGCGTCCAACAACCGACTTCACTTTAAAAAGCAATGAAGATTGAAGGAAATTTAAACAGGGAAAGTACGTAAAAAAAAAGAAATTATTACTTCATTCCTTTTACTTTCTAAAAAAAAAATAATCCTGAGTTCTTTGTAATTATGATATTTTTATCATTAGTTTTCTTTCTTTATCGTTTTTATAATAATACATATTTTTTATATCTAAGTAAAAATTCAGTCATTTTATTTTATTTTTATTTTTTTTCGTAGTAAGCTTGTTTGTTTACATTAGAAGAATTGTCAACATTTTGTTAATAATTTTCTTATTCATTATTGTTGGTTAGTTGCAAATTAAATATCAACATCGTCAATGATTCAATTTCAATATGAACACATTCAACACAAGAAAGAAAGAAAAAAGAAAATTTGTTTTGAAAAAAAATAATGACATAGAAAAGGAAGCAATAAAAATCGAGGTCGTTTTGGAAAGACGCTAAAAGAAAATGAATTTGGGGGAATTGTTAATTAACAGAGACGAAGAAGAGAGGCGGAATAAAATAAAAAAGTAATTAATTGGGAAAACAAAAGTGAAAGAAGAAATGACAAAATAAAATGAAAATCTCTATGGTTCACGCTATCTATCTATCTATCTATCTATCTATCTATCTATCTATCTATCTATCTATCTATCTATTTCAGTCTATTCATTATCTATCTATCTATCTATCTATCTATCTATCTATCTATCTATCTATCTATTTCAGTCTATTCATTATCTATCTATCTATCTATCTATCTATCTATCTATCTATCTATCTATCTAAAAGTTTCTTACATCATTACATTTTGTGTTTTTTACTATTTTGCACAGGTGACAAAGGACGGGCTTATTTGACACGTATTTACTGACGACTGAAAATAGGGTGTGAGACTGATAGTACTAAGTAAATTCTTTTTATGCAAAAATATGTTTTTAAAATAATAATGAAAAAAAAATATATAAAAATAACTAATATCAATATAATTCTTAAAAAGAATGTGACCCATGGAGATGTTTACGCGGCTATAAAAAATCTTGATCGATTCTATTTACCAATCGATCAGCAGATCTTATTGATAACTGCGCAGCTGGCTACTCATGTTACGTAATAATACCTTTATACGCAATGGATTTTGCACAGATATTTCATATATTTGCAGGCGAGCGATATCAAAATTAATCGCACGAACGCACATGTGCATTGGAATACGCACACGCACGCACAGGCGCACACATATACAAAGAAAATCCTTTAAAAACGGCATTTATTAAAGTAATCAGACATGTGATAGAAGCAGGAAATGAGAGAGATGGAAAATTATCATTGTTTAAACGAAAGTGAAAGTGAAAGTTGAACCATCGTTAAAAAAAAAAAAGGTGTAAGGTAAAGAGGAAAAGGAAGAGAAAACAAGACTTCGTTGCAGCTGAAAACGACGAAGTTTCTGTCATGGAAGAAAGATATGCGCACGTGTCTGCGTGCGAATGTATGTGCCGTTCGACACACACACACACACACACACACACTTATATATATGTGTGTGTGTGTGTGTGTGTGTGTGTGTGTGTGTGTAATAATAAAAGGAATAGCAAGTGGAAAACTTATTTTACAATGCTTTACGTTTCATAAGGAACTTAGGAGTGAAGCTTGTTGTAAAAATATTGTCTTTGCATATCTTCATTTTTGCACACACATATTATTTATATACACCCATTTATACGTACATGTGTGTATTATGAGTATGTCTGCGTATAATGCATGCTTATCTAAGTGTATATATATATATATATATATATATATATATGTGTGTGTACGTGTGTGTGTGTGTGGTCAGATTATAGGTACATGCATGTATATATACAATGTATGTATATATATATATGTGTGTGTGTACGCTCGTGTGTCTGTGATATATGCGACTGTTTGTGCATGAGCAAATATGTATGCGTGTGAGTGTGTGTACATGCGTACTTACGTATGTAACCCATGCTAGTGTAATTTGTATCTCTATATAACGTATATAACCCATGGTAGTGTAATCTAGTAAACATATATATATATATATATATATATATATATATATATAATTAATACATAGAATTAATAAGTATATATATGAGGGTACACACATATATAGTGTCATTATATAATATACAGGTGTTAATAAAACAGTGCTCAATATATATATATATATATATATATATATATATATATATATATATATATATATATAGTGTAATAGTTGTCACAATGGTTTATAAATTCATAGTATCACTATACAAAAATTTTCGCGTTTCGAAGCTGACCGTGTGTTTTGGTCGCCTCTTTTTCGGGTGATCAAGTTGGTATGAAAAGTATCTGGTGAAAAAAACCGTTTATTTGGAAGTGAAAGTGGGGTTGGGATGTTATTTGTACTCTGTTGTCCTTATTAAAGTCTTAGGGTTAGGTGTTTGGGGGTGGCTTAGTAACAACTATTACAATATAATGCTCTACGTTTGTATCCAGCACTCTATAAAAGTAAATGTATGAACAACAGGTTAAAAAACCTACGAGTTCTATAACTTTGTTACAATATATATATATATATATATATATATATATATATATCCGGGTAATGAGGACCTAAGGTTTTATGATTTTGAGTTCCCTGGAATTTATTTCTTTTATAAACAGTGCTCAATACAATAAATATTGTAGAGCATGATATAATCATATAATTATGTATTAAAAGTACATTGCGACGCGGAAATTTCTGTTACGAGATAGAATCTCGTCATCAGGCAATATTTGATGTTGGTTGTGAAAAGGATTTACATTTAAATACAAAATGTTTTTTTTTATTTAAATGTAAATCATTTTCATAACCTACATCCAACATTGCCTGATGACGAGATTCTATCTCGAAACATAGAAATTTTCGTGTCGCAATGTACTTTTAATTCATAATCATATGATTTTTTTATATATATATGTGTGTGTGTGTGTGTGTGTGTGTGTGTGTGTGTGTGTGTGTGTGTGTGTGTAAATATTACTAAATATACATATTGTCCTACGTCATTGGCACGACTCGGGGTTTCATGCGTTATATAATCATCAGGTGCATAGCTGACAGTATAAAAGATCTGAATTTAAGTTCAATTGATATTCATGGGAGTTAAATCTACTAAAGTTAGCTTACTGATTAAAATTTTAGAATTAAAAAATATTTAAATGCAATGAGATGAAATCGAAGAGGAGTAATTCATAATTATTAAAGTAATATTTGCAAGAAAGAAAGAAAGAAAGAAAGAAAGAAAGAAAGAAAGAAAGAGGGAAGTAAGGGTTTGAGGAAGAAAGAGATAAACGCATAAAGGGATCTCTACCAATCGATGTCTAAGAATTTAAATATTTTTTGTTCTATTAAAGATGAAAACAGAATGCTATACTGCTTGACATTCGCACCGGTAGCTCTATTATCAACATTTCAGAGTGTTTGGGAGTCAGTCTGAGACCAGTGCAGTTATTTCGAAAAAGGTTGGATGAGGCTAATGGTGATTACGAAGATATTTGAGAGTGATCACTAGTGATGCCCCAATTCATCTTCCCACAAGGTCTCAGACTCAACAAGGAGCCTACATCAAGTAATGCTGTTCTGGGTCAAGACGGTGGCTGCTGAACGACAGTATGACTGGCAACATGACTCTTCACCATGCACCACAAACAAGAGAACCCAATCATGACTTTCAGACAATTTCTGCGATAACAATCACCTTTTACATCTGGCCACATAACTCCCAACCTTGATTATTATGTATGGGGCGCGGCTGGGCAATAAACCAACAAAACTCAATGTAACACCAAAAATAAACTGAAGGCAAGGATTATGGTAGTAATCACCAACTTCAACAAGGCGACCGTCCAAAAGAGATGCAGGAGATTCCGAAGTCATCTGGAGGCAATGGCAATTTTATTGAATAAATAGTCTTTCAAGATATTTTTGTGCAATTTTGGTAAATATATCTGTTAAAATGAAATGTCAGTATTATTTTCATTTTTGCGTAATTTAGACAATTGGGCAATAATCAACTATGTCCATGCTTTTGAAACCATATAATTATGAATGAAGAAATAAGCTTTACATCTCATCCTTCTAATTAAATCCTCCGTTTTATGGACAAGTTTCACGAAATATTTCCGTTCTTTTTTAAGTTGGGAATATTTTTGAGAGAGATTCCGTTTGCAGTATTAAAGATAAAAACAAATGATCTTTAATTCATTTTAAAATAGTTGATTATTACCCATCAGTTTCCAATGATCTTTTCACTTTGGCACTGGAATTCGCCACACTATTCGGACTTAACTAAAAATGAATATGATATTATAATGACCACTAAGACATCCGTTCTTACCAACAAGTAAGAGCAATGGATAAAAATAATTCTGGTGACCAATTTGACATTCCAATGGGTGCGTTAGACTCTGCTGAGTCTTCCGACCTTAGTGGTTTATTTGCTTTATATAATCTCACCGCACACTATGACATTAAAAGACATGACATAGGGTTATATAGAAATGATGACCTTATAGTAGTATAAAATGCCACACATTTTAAAGCCGATACACTTAGAAAACTAATTCATAGAGAAATCAAAAGTCTAGACCTAAAAGTAATAACCAGCATTAATTTAAAATTAGTATACTTCTTCGATGTAACACTGGACTTAGTAAACAATACTTACCAACTATACATAAAATCAAACGAATATCTGTTATACATTCACCCGAAGTCTAATTACCCCAAGTATAATCAAATATATACCCTCCGCCATAGAATATCGAATTAGTAAAAAGTATTCTAGTGAAGACGTATTTTATAAACATAGTAATTTTTATAGTATGGCTCTGAAGAATAGTGGCCATAAAAACTATGATATCAAATACATAAAAAATATGATTATAACAGAAAAAATAGAAAGAGAAAATAATTTGGTAAACACCCCCATTTAACCAAATGGTTAGCACTAAGTTAGGGCTGAAGTTCCTCAATTTAATTAAGAAACATTTCCCTAATAATAACCCTGTAAGTAAAATTTTTAATTTAAGAAATACCCTTCAATTAGGTTATAGTTGTGTAAATAATTTAAGCTACAATTATTAAAAATCATAATAATAAAATCTTAAATCAGCATGTAAACCAAAGTGACAATAATTATCCAAATAATGAAAATAATAATAATACAAATTTATGTAATTGTCGAAATCTTAACAATTTCCCATTAAAAAACAGGTATCCAACATATACAATGTTTCATCGAATGAAAACCCAACTATTTAAAAGTTTACATTGGATCTATTAAGAACACTTTTAAACAGAGGTGGTATTTGCATTTAACTTCCTTTAAAAATAATGCTTACCGGAACCAGACACCCCTTTCTGGATATTTTTGGCAGTTAAAAGACACAAATAAAACTCTCAAAGCAAACTGGAAAATTCTAGAAAAAAGAAAAGAATCTGTAAATCATTCCATGACATCTGTCCTCTATGGTTGAATAAAAGCTGCAGATTATAAGTTTTCCTCAAAATAAAATCCTACTAAACCGTAAAGATGAATTAATGCTTTTATGTAACTACCGTAAATATTTCTCGTTAAAATTTAATTAATTATAATTGTTCATTAATAACTTACGCTCTAATATTACTTAAAAATTATTTTACTAAAGTTAATGACCTACACAATACTTATTTGGTTTTCATAACTCCAATATACCTCAGTATACCATAATTACTTAATTCTAATTTTAACCTAAACAATCCAGCCCTTTTAACAAATGAAGTAATACAAAATCAAATTTTTAAAAAAACCTAAAATTCAACCTGCTGCTAAGAATTATTGTCTACCCATTTAAATAATGTATGTTCCTAGTATGCATCTTACCCAGGCAAAATTGAAATGTCATGTTTTGACATTAAGTTACATTGCTCTCTTTCGCGACTCAAATTTCAAACTCCATAGTTCAACCAAATTCTCACTTTTGATTGAGCAATATTGACACCCCTATAATCATATTGTTTAACTTCCTCTAACCACCACTCCTTGATTACCTAAATAACCATGAATTCATCTGATATTTTCTAAATAAGTCATTTTCACCATTTATTTTTAGAATATTATGTGCGTTGTGGTGCAGTGAATATTGACTCGGAACAAGAAATCGGGGAGCTGAGTTCGAATTCTAGTTGAATTACTTGCATTCACTTACGCGCAAATACCATTGGGAAAAGTATTAATCCATCTCTTTCCTCTAGTTATGGGTTAAATAGTAGGACAGATTGGGTTCTATAGCCATGACTGGCAACCAGTCTACCGCAGAAAGTAATGGCAACCGACTGCAGAATAAGTCAGTCAGTCATGTTTCTTTCAAGACATGATCGCCCAAGCGTGTATCACGTATGGCACTTGACTGACTGGCCTGATAAAGAACAGTATTGTTCTGAAACATGAAAAATTTTGTGTAGTGATATAATGCTTTTATAAATCATTGTAATAACAAAATTACATTATGCTCTACTCATGAAAGTAAATGCAAAAACAGTGGATTTTAATATATCTGTTTTTCACTTCGCTAATATATATATATATATATATATATATATATATATATATATATATACACACACTACCAGCTATAATTATTAGGCCAACCCAGTGTTTTAAAAAAATTATGTATTTCATACTACTTTTTAGCATTTATTGCGAAGTGAATAATTGTAAGTGAAAATACAATGGTTCTTTTGTTAATACTACACAATAACATGTGCATCAAATGAATTTATAAATATTTAATAATTACCTATATTGCAGTTTCACCAATGAAAGAATGAAGAAAATTTAGGGTGATTCGAACGAGTTCATCTTTGCTTCCTTGCCTTGTAAAATTTTGCAAAGTAATAATAACAAAAAGAAAAAAAATCATTATCCAGCCCACTGTTTGTAGAGATATACTTTATTAAGAGTGCTCGATGCTTAGTAAAGCATTATATATGTTAATATTTTTATTATAAGTTTATTATATATCTAAATCTAAACTTATTTTATAAATGGAACTTTGTGTACCCCCGATAAATATCGAAAATCGGTAATCGAAAAAATCAGGTTATAGAACGAGTGGTCCTATTTTAATAAAATTTGATACACACATAGACAAAGACATAAGAAACGATATTCAGAAGTTTCAAGGTTGCAGTTCTTACAATAGTGCAGAAAATCGATTATATATATATATATATATATATATATATATATATATATTAAAAGGCAAGATGTGTGTGTGTGTGTGTGTGTGTGTGTGTGTGTGTGTGTGTGTGTGTGTGTGTGTTTATCTGTCTGTATGTCCTTTATACAAATCCACAATTTTTATCCGATTCTCACCAAACTTCAAAATTTGACTGACATCCATTCATTTTTCTTTCAGTCTACGGTTTCGCTTTAACTGGAAACAACTATTGTCTTTTTTAGTTTTTCGTGCCAACGTTCAAAGAGTCTGAGATCCATGACCATGGATTAGTTTTAAAACTTTCATTTACACCTGAGCAACGCCGGGCTATACTGCTAGTATATATATTAGTCATCCACATATAAGCCTGTTTCGCTGTATCACAATTCATCAGTGTGGCTAGACACATCCACTTGCTTCTGGCCGGGATTGAAACTCGACCGATATATATATATAAAACTTTAAAACTACTAAAAAGTTGCCAGTTATAAATTTTTTTAACAGTATTTATTTATTTATTTCTACTATTATTTATATATATTTGATATTTCAGACCGGCCTCGGCCTTTCATCAGAAACAAATGATTTTGCAAGCGTCCGTCGCGAGATATGTACATCGCGTGATGTAGAAAGCAATAGAGTTTGAATATTTTTAAACGTAAAACTAACTATAATAATACTTTTAAATGTTGTTTTAAAGAAGATTTTTTAAGTGCATCTAAAAAATGTTTAACTATTGAAATCTTTATAAAGATTCAAAATACCTAAGTCCCTATTTAACCCTAGCCTATGTAATTTTAAAATCCAGTATTTTTCTTTTTTTCTGCGTGACTATGTGGAACAAAAATTGGAAACTATCAGTAAACATTTGCAATTTCCGGACACACATTAGAAAATTGCAGTTATGCTGTATATATATATATATATATATATATATATATATATATATATATATATATATATATATATGTGTGTGTGTGTGTGTGTGTGTGTGTGTGTGTGTGTGTGTGTGTACAAGTTTTTATTAAAGACACCTGACAAGGTATTGCGATTGAGTTTTTTTATTCAATTTTTCATGCATTTCTATAGGTGCATTCTTTTTTCTGGACATAAACTGTGTAAAAACTGCCGAAAACGTTTTATATATTGAAGCAGTTTCGGCTATAGCGGCTATTCTATTAGCCATTATCAGAGATGTTTTTGGATTCAATATGCAGATTATATAAATACATTTGTCGAGATGGTAATAATATCACTTATGACCATGACTACAACGGGCTGACCATGTTTAAAAACAAAACAAAAAAAAAATAAAAATAAAAACGTTCCCATCTATAAATACATATATAAAAATTAACATATTCAGTTTAAAAAAAGAAGAATAGCCGAAAATTAACGGATATATATAGAACATTTCGACAGTTTTTATACTTTATAACCATAAAAAATAGATGTAAGAATGCAAGAAAAATTTATTAAAAAGCTTAATCTCAGTACCCTGCCAGTCGTCTTCAATAAAACTTGTATAAAAGAGGGGTTGCTACCTAAATAGACAATACGCATATAGCACACAAAGTTCTACTAGAAAAATTATGCTATATTTATTATTAGTTATGTTTTAACCTCAATCATCTAAGTGCCAAATCTTATAATCCTTTCTCTCTCTATATATATGTGTGTGTGTGTGTGTGTGTGTGTGTGTGTGTGTGTGTGTGTGTGTGTGTGTGTGTGTGTGTGTGTGTGTGTGATCTTGGGAGAGTGACTGTATGTGCTAGCAATGACGATTGATCAAAGGGAAAGAAATTGGAATGAAATTGGGAAGAGGGTTAAAATTACTGCGCTTTTTTTTATCGAAAGATAAATTCGATTATTCACGCGCCGAAACAAATTCGCAGAAAGACAGAAATAGTGAAATATAGTGAGAGTGGGTGGGTGAAAAGAGAGTTGGGTGGGTGAAAAGAGAGTTGGGTGGGTGAAAAGAGAGTTGGGTGGGGGAAAGTGTAGACTTGATAGACGGTATAAAAAATAAAACAAGCAAACAAAGAACACAATATGAAAATATTGATGAAAGAGAAAGAGTCGGGAATAAAAAGGGTGACAAAGTAAAAAAAAAAGCGTGCAAGTTAAGTAAGAACAAGTAATAACCAGTGGTTGGAACAGCTCTATGAGCACGCGCGCGCGCGCACACACACACACACACACACACACACACACACACACACACACACACACACATATGGACGCACACACGCGGGCTAATTTGCTAAATTTTGGGCGTAGATAGAGATCGTCCGGCTGTAGTCGCTATATTGCAAAATATATGTGCCTCTTGTTTTCAACCCTAGATAAAAAAGCTACTGTTTCAAATGCCGAATTTTCATATCAGACAGGCGCACAGGCCCTTCCCACCTTAAGTTAAGCTTGCTGTCTAAAAATCTAAAAGATTTTTGATACTTATTAATTTTTAGCCTAGAAATAACTGAGTGAACAAGGCGCTTTTTAATGTCATCAATGCGAAACAAATTTTCTCCTAGTTCTTTCTTTCTTTCTTTCTTTCTTTCTTTCTGTTTCCTACATACTAGACATTTCTCCCTAATGTTTAACAAATACGAAATGGAAACATCTTAAATTTGAGGATGCATGTTTTGCTTGCACACTATCTATTATTTGGGTATATGCAGATAGATAGATAGATAGATAGATAGATAGATAGATAGATAGATAGATAGATAGATAGATAGGAAGAAAGGAATGAAAGAAGGGATAGATAGATAGATAGATAGATAGATAGATAGATAGATAGGAAGGAAAGGAAATGAAAGAAGGGATAGATAGATAGATAGATAGATAGATAGATAGATAGATAGATAGATAGATAGATAGATAGATAGATAGATAAGATAATGAACAGACTGAGATAGATAGATAGATAGATAGATAGATAGATAGATAGATAGATAGATAGATAGATAGATCGTGCAGGACAGTAAGAAATCAAGCCAATGAAGTCATTTAAAGTTTTAGTAGCATAAACAATTACTCTTCTTGGAAAATTCATGAATTCAAAATTCTCTCCACATCATGTGTTTCATTGTCAACAATCATCTTGAAGTATTTTTGGCGACAAGTGACTAGATATAGGTAAAAAAAATCAGGAGCCAATGTGTGCAATAGGATGAGTCGCTATAACAATCATAATCGTACGCCGAAATTAGTTAATTTACTTGTAATGTAAAGAAAATGAGAACTGTATAATTGATTGTCATTTATGACAGAAGATGCAGCCATATATTTTGTGTGCGTGCATGAAAGAAGTACAGTACACTAAATGGAGAGATCTTTCTGTAAAATCCAATAAAAATTAATAATAAAAAAAAATAAAAAACGAAATATCTTTTTAAAATCTTCTTGTGTTTGTTTTGTTGACTACCATGTATGTTCGAAAATAAAATAAAAAAAATGCATACGATCACAACGAGATCTTTTTTTTTCTGTTGTTCGTGAAGAGAGGTTTCGTGAGTTGAAAAATCTGGTGTAGAGATAGTGAAGAAGAGATTTACAATAAATCTGTTTATTTATTGAAGTGAGTTGTTCGAAAGAGGAAAGTTGTTTTGTTTTTTTTGTTTGTTTATTTATTTATTTATTTATTTTAAGTAGCTTTGATAACGGATAAAAGAATAAAGATAAACATTTTTACAACTTTTTAGTTGAAAAATAAATGAAATTATGTGAAAAATAGAGAGCTCATAGAGGGGAAAAAGTGCCTCTTGTCTTGGATTTTCTTTTTTCGGCGTTTCCTAAATAAAAAAAAAAAGAGAGTGACAAAGAAATAGAAAAAACATATTCCAAAAAGCAGAGAGAAGTATACATTTTTAAAGAGATGTGTAATATGAATATTGAGGGGGGGGAATAAGTTCGTCTTGAATGGAAAAAATCAAACAGAATGATAACAAACAAACTAACAACAACAACAAAACAAAAATAAAACAGAAAGTTACAGACAGACAAAGCTAGGTATTTAAAGGTCGACATAAGTAAAATAAGTGGAGGAGAGAAAGTTTCCAGAAAAGGTACAAAAGATAAAGTAATCTAGATAGGAGTGAACAAAGAAAGAGATAGGTAACAAGGTAAGACAGAGAGAGAGAGAGAGGGGGGGGGGAGTTCAGAACAGAAGCAAGTCGATTGGAAAGAGTGAGTACGAAGTGGAAGAAGCAATCGATCACCTGCTACACTAAAGAGTAGAGAGTGATATATATATATATATATATATATATATATATATATATATATATATATATTACATTACAAGAACAGGCATACACGTGTTGCACGCGAAATAGAACGTGCGCACATGTGTACGCGTACAAATGGTGAAACACTAACACATTTTTGATCTTGTACAGTCAAAGTAAACAATTGATTTGATTTCCTTGTTTTTTGCCTACTCACAAGAAAAGACGCAATCAGTATTTTAGTCACATGCTGAAATTATAATCGTAGGGTTGTACTTGATATTAAATAAAATTAAAAAATAATGTATGTTTATGTTTGTTTCGATTTATTAATTAACTAAGCGTACTACGGTAAAACTAAAAACACGTTGCTGACGGGTAAAACTTAAAAGACGGTAGGAAGTTTCTGTCTAGGAAATCATCATCATTCAATCAATAAACAGGGTTAAATTTTTAAACAGTAACACTTACTTTATTTTTAATTTTCAGCAACAATGCAGGCTATAGTTACTTTTACATGGGAACTTGAATATTTTTACCTGTTAAATCTCGATATATTCCGTTGAGATGATAGCTGTAAATGATAATGTTGAGTTATTTGGTGTTTCAAATATTTAATTAGTTTTATATTTGATAGTAATTAGGAAAATTGAGCTTACTAGCAGACGACAGCCTAAAAAAAAATCACGAAAAATAAGCAAGGAAAAATTTCAGGACCTGACCTACTAGTAACTAAAAAAAAATCTGTGGGACATGAAGATCAGGGTCATATGAGCAGTTTTTAGGTTGTCAAGATATTGAAAAAGATATGAATAAACTGATCGTTACATCTCAGACAGTAATCACTAAACATCTCGTGTCAACAGACAAATGAATTTCAAATACATAATTCTAATTACAACGAGAGTAACTTGTAAAATTCCTAAGCTGCTGCCAAAGATGTTTAAACTGTTAAAAACAAAATAGCACTTTAAAATTTAGTTATTCTTTGTAGCAAGTTCGAAATATTGGTTTAAAAATCTTACTTTTCTTTTCGTCAGCGGTCGACGAAATATATATTTTTTTTTACGATTAACGCCTTTTCTCAGATAAAACACATTGATTTGGAAATTCTTGCAAAAATCAAATAATTTTTGGATTTAAATGACACTTTCAGAACATATTCACAAATATGAATTATTTTTTTTTTTTTTTTTTTTTTTTTTTTTTTAGAAAATCTTGGTAAAAAATCTTTTTTATACAATATACCCCTGATTGATAATTTTATGAAATTTTGGGAAAATTTTTCATTAGTCAAAAGCAGGCCTTCTTGGAGAATTTAAATCATCGTTTGTTTTTTTAATTACTACTCATTTCCCGAAAATCTGCTTCAGATCGTAAAATAAAAAAAATGCAATAAACTTTGGCATTATTTAATTAGAAGCTTTTAATTGCTTCTATAAACAACATTTGTTAAGGACACTATTGTATTGTCTTAAGAAAAATCTTTTTATGAATAATCAGTTGTTAGAAGAATTATCCTCATTGTTTTATTTTAATTATAATAATTTCTATAAATATATTAAATTCTGCATTACTTTCATCCGGTTGGGTGATATCGTTAGGTAAAATTACGTAATGGGCACAATTTTAAAATTATGTTCGATCATACACAGTCAGTCAGTTAAGTGCCATGCGCGATACACGCTTTGGGCGATCATGTCTAAAAGTGACATGACTGACTGGGCAGAAGATTATCCCGCAGTAGGTTGCCATTGCTTTCTGCAGTAGACTGGTTGCCGACCAAGGCTATAGAACCCAATCTGTCCTGCTATTTAACCCATAACTGGAGGGAAGAGAGGGATTAATACCTTTCCCAAGGGTATTTGCGCGTAAGTGAATGCAATGGATTCAACTGGAATTCGAACTCGGTTCCCCGATTTCTCGTTCCGAGCCGATATCCACTGCGCCAAAACGCACATATAGACTAAAAAACTATCGCCGGGTTCACACTCCACCCACGTCTATTGAACGGGTGAATACTAAGAGGCTCATCCCTTGTTTCTTGTTTACACTACCGGCCATAGTTATTAGACGACCCCAGTTTTTTTTTTTTTAAAGAAATTATGTATTTCATACTATTTTTAGTATTTATTGCGAAGTGGATAATTCTAAATTTTAATCAAATTCGTTCATACTCACGGATAATCTGTCGTGTATTACAAACAAAAGATGTCAGAAATGAGCTGTAACGTTGACAGATGTTATTTATTTTTATTCATTATTTAAGGTACCCAAATACTTTCGACCTCTTTTCGAGATCATCTTCAGGGGTGTAAGTTATGGTAACAAATGTAACCGGAAAACTGTGATTGTAATACGCAAAAGATTATCTGTGAGTATGAACAGATTTTATTAAAAATAACTAAGCAAACATATTGTTTGCAATTTATTTAATCTGGTATATATATATATATATATATATATATATATATATAAATTAAAAGAAAGTAACTTAGATCTCCAAATAAAATGGGAACTCATAGGCAAAGCTAGGACTCCTAAGAGATAGGTGTAATTTAATTATTCTTGACAGAAAAAATTAAAATTTTAAAATTTCAAGACCAAAATATTCTCCTTAACAAACGAAGGGAGATCATAAGTATGTGTCGCCATAAAAGTTCCAATAATTAGAAATATAAATGCCTAAATTACAATAATTATCCTATTCCTCCAGTTAGTCCCGATAAAATAATGGTAATTTTTTTTTAAAAAGTTGACTTAGCACTAGCAGTTACCTCCACGCCACTTACCCTGCTAACCCTAGGGTCAGGCCACATACCTTCAACTACTAAGGAAGAATTAATACCGGCTCCGTCCTCCTGCCCAACCCAAAGAGAAACCAATACATCCCAACCCCTTCCTTTACCTAAACTAACCTCTGGGCTTAGAATTTTCTTCATTCTCTGCTTAGAAGATTATCGAAGAAAGTATAACTTAAAGTGACATGTTGGGCTATTTCCCCACTAAGGTTTATCTGAATTTATTTAATATAGTAATCAAAATCTGCTAATCATTTCACTTTCATGTTTGTGTCTGTGTGTGGATGAGTGGTAGTGTATAGTGGCTCGGAATGTCAATTGGAGGGTTGAGTTCGAATTTCAACCGAATTCATTACATTCACTTCGGAATGGTATGAATCCATATTTTCTACCTAACCACCCAATCAGCTGTGGGCAAATTGAAGGACAGGCTCAGCTCTATATCTTCGCATGCCAACTATTCTATGAGAAGGAAACTGGATTCAAACCAGTTCAAGACAAACCACTACCGCTACGACATCAGTACATGTTGTGCCCCAACGATCCTAATGGGTTACGGGATTCTTGATTACGATGTTCATGTTAAAAAGGCTTTCCTGTGATATTTTAAACTAAAAGTAAGCAACATTTGTTTCAAATCAGATAAATTTAACTTTAAATCATCTAATTTTCCTCAAATAAAGTTTCAGAAAAATATATTTTACTTTTAAAAGATCTTTTAATAAAAAGAATATTGGTGTACTGTATAGACAGATTTGCTAATATGTCTGAGCTTTAGCAATTTTAACGATTTTTGTAAATCGTTAAAATTTCTAAAATATCATTTCAATCAATTTAAATTCATTTTGTTGATTATTGGAAATATTAAATTTAATCTATTAGCTTGAAATTAAAACTACAAGAAAGATTTTTTTCACTTAAAAAAATGCATTTTAAAACTTTAAGTATCGCTTTTATTTGTTAAAGACTGCTTATATTCAATATTCTGAATTTAATAGAACCTAGGCAGCATTTTAAACCATTACCCATTTTATGTAGCAGGCAAGTACTTACCACACACACACACACACACACACACACACACACATATATATATATATATATATATATATATATACGGATTATGCAGAGATGACGGATTAATGATAGCACCGGACAAAAAGAAAAAAAAGAGAGAGAGAGAAAGAATAATAAAATAAGGAAAACACTTTACAAGCTCTTTAAACAACTAGATTTTAAAATAACAGAATATGAAAGCAAACGCAAATTTAAAGTACATAAACACAAGATCTAAACATCCCACAAGCATAATTAAGAAAATCTGGCCATAAGAACATTTTAGAATATATTATAAACAAGTATCATAGTATGGTTGCAAAAAGAATTATGACAGAGGCAGATGTAAATTTATCTCGTTTATTGACGAATGGTTTACGAATTTAGTTCTTAATTCTTAACTGGTTTGTATGAATGTTGGTATGAATTTGTTTTAGACTGGCCGTCTGTAATTGTATGCAATGTTCATGAGGATATATGTGATTTCCAAAAGCAGTTGTCCTTAAGGAGAAGGGGGCAGAAGGTTGAGAAAAGGAAACAAATATGTATCGCTCGAAGAGTGAAGGGAATAGTCGGCAGCTCTGTGATGTTCTCTTTTTTTCTTCCGTAGTAGTAATCGTGACTTTGACTGGTTCTTCTTTCTTTCTTCCTTGCCGACAATGTGTGAGGAATATGGGTAAGGACTTGAGGTGAAGGTGATTGAGAAGGTAAGGGAGGGGTGTTGCCAATCGGACAGCTGCGCAGCAGCCTGTAAGCCCTGTAAGCCCTTCTAACGACTTCAACTTTCTCGGTGATTTATATAGCAAAACCAAAATTTTGCATAGGCTTGTTAGATTTCTCAGGTTTTGTTTCCGGGTATGTTTTTCAGGATTCCAGGGTTCTCATTCGTTGATTAATATTTTCGCATATCTGTGTGAGAAAAGAAGAAATTTGTAGTGCTAGTTAGCAATGCGGCTATGCGAACATAGGCAAGAACATATCACGCCCATTTACGAACCAATCAAACGACAGTATTTAGCAAGTGAAACTCGAGCCTATTTAATGGGTTTCTGAGACAAAATGTAAAAATCTAATTCAAAGTAAGAATTGTATGTGTGCCACACAGATCTGGGTGTTTTCAGAAGAAATATGGCATTCAGTTTTATAACAAATACAATCCCCAACCAAACAGAAAAATAAAAAACAATAATAGAAATCGAAACATTATCTTGTTCAACCCACCATTTAACTTAGAAGTAAAAACCAAAATAGAACAAATATTTTTTTTAAAACTGATCGATAAATTCTTTCCAAAAAGCTCAGAATTAAACAAACTTTTCAATAGGAATACAATCAAGCTGAGCTGTATTAGAAATTTTAAAAATTAAATGAAGTAACAAAACATCAGAAACCTAAATAGCAACGTTCAAAACAA
The DNA here is from genome assembly GCA_037127315.1 of Ascarosepion bandense. Classification (NCBI taxonomy): domain Eukaryota; kingdom Metazoa; phylum Mollusca; class Cephalopoda; order Sepiida; family Sepiidae; genus Ascarosepion; species Ascarosepion bandense. The sequence goes on along the minus strand of JBBBDQ010000865.1, from coordinate 3,391,070 downwards.
AATCATTAATAAGGAATGTAACTGTAGGGACAAAAATAAATGCCCAATTCAAGGACTTATTTGCATAGCAAAAATACATGACTTAAATGGTCAAAACAAAACATTTAGGATAAACCAAAGACGCTTTTAAGACTAGATGAAATAACTATAGGATTACATTAAAACTAGAAAACTTTAAAAAATTTTATAAAATTAGCTATCCACGTATAGAAATTTAATTTAAAATATGGGAAAGACACAGAAATAACGTGGAGTATAATTAAAATAGCCAAGCCTTACAACGGGGGCAAAAATATGTAGACTGTGCCAAGAAGAAAAGTTAACTATTATGCTACAAATAAAAATGAATTACTAAATGAAAGAACAGAAATTATGACAAAATGAAATCATACAAACAAATATCTATTAGGATCATACAACCATAGATGAAAATGTTTTAACTTCTCCTAATTTTAAAAATTGCGCGTTCATAAAAAAGAACCTTGTTACGTGAGCGTTTCAAATAAAACGTTAAAAAAATCAGTTATTGTAAATCGCCTGAAGACACCGAAAGGTAGAAACCTGGGCTGCATCATAACTCGTTTACAAATATATATATATATATATATATATATATATATATATATATATATATAGTAATCCGCAGATATATCTGTCTCGCTGTATCACAGCTCATCAGTACGGTTAGACTCCGATTGCTTTTAACCCAGGATTGAAACCCGACCGAATTAGCGTCAGTCGGCGATTCTACATCTGAGCTATGGGCGCTCGGTAGAAGAAAGCAGACTTTTAGCGTATGATGTATCATAGGCAAGTAACCAGTGTGCTCTAATTCATTGCTGAATGAGCGATTCGTAGATGCTAGAGTAGCTACAGTTTTTTCGAAGTCTCCCATTTTTCCAGAGTGCTCAATTGTGGCGGTAAAAATCCAGAAAGGATGGGTAAAATCCAGGATAAGGTTAGTAAATAATCCAGGAGGATCATAGTAATATCGTTAAAATATTAAAACTGATCCAATAGAGAGCTCAATACAAACCAATTCAATTTACAATGTGGATATTTATTTATTTATTTATCTGTAAATTCAGTTAAGATGTCGAAGAATGCATGCCTTAAAGTGACATGTTGAACATGGCTATTTCCCCACTAAGTTTTAATATGAAGCCTTTGAAACCGTTTTGCACATGACGTCCTTTATACGATGCATATATATTTAAATTTGAAATACCTCATTCAGAATATATCATGCCAGGATATAGTTAATAAAATATTTCTTTACGATACTCTCAGCATTTAGACGTTTGAAGGTTCTTGAACAATGGTAAAGTTATTGGTAATATCATCCGTGTCCTTATAAGGAAACATACGGTATTCATTCACCGAACAGCCAGTGCTGTTGTCCGTTGAAATTTATAAAATCTTATTCTTGAACCAATTTTTCAGGGAAATAGGTTTCCTAAGTTCAGTAGTGTTATCGATCTTTCCAGTACTGATGGGAGTTTTCCTTCCTAACCTTTTGTTTGAACTAGTGTAGAACATCAACATCTTAGTTATGTCATGATTTCTCTCATCAGGTTACATGCAATATCCATTTTAGTCGTTGCTGCTGTTGAAAGTCTTCAATTGTTGTGATTTTTGTTATTTGGTCCAGTCCTTTGTGATTCTAATTCAGTTCTTTGTGATTCTGATAAGGTTTTTTGTGATTCTGTAGCGTCAATGTTCGAAGAAAGATTGCCTTCACCAAGACCCACAGGCTTCACTCGCTCAAAGCCATTTCTAATCACTGATCTCAGAAAGCGGTTGTATACAGCTGACAGTATCGATATTTCTGAACGGGTTAATGCACGATAAACGCCATTTTCTTCGTATCCGTTTCCGATTGCAGGTTTTCTACATAAAATTAAGAAACCTGTTATTGAATTTGAGGAGAAAGTAATGGTGTATACCCACTGGGATGACGACGACGACGACGACGACGACGACGACGACGACGACGACGACGAAGATATTCCTGCATTTCAAAATGATTGAATAACAAAGATGCACCTCAAAATGTCTGTGTTTTTCTCTCATAAATAACGAACCATAAATTGCTATCCATCCAGCGAGAGTCTACGTATCTTCTTCACTGATAAAATGACGAAATAAACTGGACCCAAGTTGAATCAAAATGACTTTCTTTTTCACAACCGATAAAATCGACAGACATCAACACTTCATATTTAAAAAAAAAAAATTTAATATTTTTATTCACTTCTCTTATTCGGTGTCTTGGCTGTATTGTTGAGTGGGTAGGTCGGGTCTGCTGGGATTACACACGAATCGAAGCCGCCAGCCAGACTGGCTGCTGTCTGAAATTTCAACTCCTAAAGTTAACTCTCTAAGCTCAACTTTAAAATCTCTCTATGACAGCTGGCGTTACTTAATAATTGTCTCGTCTGACACGTTATTTCTGCACTCTATCACACCTCGGGTGCTGACCTTTTATTCGTCAAAATAAAATTCCAGCTCGACAGCCGCGCTCAACGACACTTTCCTGCGATATACACTTCTTGGTAAACTTCCACACCGACTAAGATATTATTTAACACTAAACTATTCTCAAAAGTTCAGCCTCGATATCAAGAGATTCTATATTATTCCTTAGATTTTTAATAGCTTTTTTAAAATCTTCCCATCAGTAGTTTTATTATTGTTTATGTTTGAAGACGGACTTTGTATTGATTGGGATGTACATTGATATATTTTCTTTTTTTACAGGCATTCTTAGTTTCTTGTGGTCGGGGTTAAAATGTGACTTACAATATTTTTGAAACTAGAACTTTGGACAGTTTTCATCCACAATTTTGATTTAAATGTTAAACAACTTATTTGAAAATTGGAAAAATACAAAAGAAAAGCGAAACAACACATCCTTGTCGCCTGAATTTAAAACAGTTAGACTCTATCAGTGCACTGTGGTGCAGTGGATATCAGCTCAGAACGAGAAATCGGAGAACCGAGTTCGAATTCCAGTTGAATTCGTTGTATTTTTGAATTCGTTGTATTCGTTGTATGCGCAAATACCATTAAAAAAGGTATTAATTTGTCGCTTCTCCCTCCAGCTATGAGTTAAATAGCAGGACAGATTGGATTCTATAGTCTTGGCTGACAACCCGTTTATCGCAGAAGGTAATAACAACCTACTGCGGGAAAATATTCTGTCACTTTCGAGCGTGTGTCACGTATGGCACTGAACTGATTTAAACACACTGATCTAAACACACACACACACACACTGAACTGATCTAAACACACACACATACTCTCTCTCTCTATATCAGTGTGTTTAAATCATATATATATATAGAGAGAGGGAGAGAGAGAGTATGTGTGTGTGTGTGTGTGTTTAGATCAGTGTGTTTAGATCAGTTCAGTGCCATACGTGACACACGCTCGAAAGTGACAGAATATTTTATATATATATATATATATATATATATAGAGAGAGAGAGAGAGAGAGAGAGAGAACAGAGAGAGAACAGAGAAATCACTATTGCATAGTGACATGTCAGAAGATTGCTTGAAGCGTGTAAAGGTCGGTTCACTGTGCAGGGCCAGGAAGTTTTTCCCATCTGAATCCATCCTGCACATCTATAAATCTACCATCCGCCCGTATATTGAATACTGCTGTCACATCTGGTCGCGTGTCCCTACTATTCACCTGGGTGTTCTTGACAAAATCCAACGGAGAATATGTAATGTGATCTTTACCGACTTGTCAGTTCGGCTGCAGTCCCTCTCTCACCGGCGTGACATGGCTTCCCTGTGCCTCTTCTACAAATACTTTCACGGCTTCTGCTCTAATGAACTTAGCTCACTGGTGCCCCTAGATATGAATTTACACGAGCTACTAGATTAGCAACTAGGTTTCAACCTTTTACAGTGAAACCGATAAACTGTAACCGCAATTTCTACTCTAACTGATTCTTTTCTTGCACTTCTCGCCTGTAGAATTCCCTTCCATATACTTGCTTCCCCGACAGCTACAATTTCCAGGAATTTAAATGTAAGGTCAATAGACATCTCCTATCTCACTAACTCGCATCCTTTCTTTCAAGCTCTTTTTGCCCTCTACTCCACCCCCATTACACCGGTATTCACATCCGTCTATTACCCTCCTCCTGACACCCCCTCTAACTAACCCCTCTTTCTCATCACCTTCCCTTATGTAACCCCCTGCACAACAGTGGCAGTAAAATTTCCTTGCTTGAGGTGAAATGATTATTAAAAAAATGACAGTCACTAGACAGTGTTAATTTATGTTGACACTGCCTACACATCTCACCCATACAGCAAATATGAAACAGTTTTCAGAAACTAACTACCTAAGATCCTCCTTAAGTTTGTTAAATGGGAAATAATGCGTTTTGCACTGCCAGGTTAACCCATAACTTGTTGGCAGCAGGGGAAGGGTGAATTTAGGGTTATACTTCTAGACTATCCCCTGTCCAAAACTAAAGAATCCGATCTGGCCTGTGATTTGAAATGGAGTGAGAAGAAAGGTCATTAACTCGAAGTGAACATAACTCTCTCGGCCGGAATTGGAACCCGACCTGCTGATTTCATTAGTTCACACCGATAACTGCCATGTCATCTGTAAATCCAACCGCAGTATCGCTTCCGTTGACCTTCCATCGAGCAAGCCTTTGACGATGGTGGAGATGATGAATGCTACTCATTTTTTTCAGGATGGGCGATGTCAAGTCATGGCAACAGTGCCGTTTTCTATCTTTGGGCGATGACGACGCCGTTTGCCGCAGTTAACGATCGCGCAAGCGCAAAGTCAATTCGCTTGGGGCTGGAGAGGGATGTTTAATACCAACACACTAGCGCAGTATGAGAGCTCCGAAAATAATAGCGCCTATTTATTTCTACGGAAACTACAACAAATACAGGGCACAAACAGAAATAAACACAGTTGTATAGAGCGATTTTCCATCTACAGAAGACTATTTTTCTGTAGTCACCGCCATTTTAGCCAGTAATGAACAAGAGACCGCGTAAGTCCATCCAGAATGCTGATTGTTCAAACCACATAACTGTGTTCACATCCGTTGATTGGTCTCTGTATACGTTCAGCAATCTTCAATGTTAATAGGTGAAGGGTTTTTTTACGACACACATTTACTTCATATTCACATTCAAGACGCACACTTTTCTGTCAGTCGCTAAACTGCTATCTGTAACAAAACGTAAAGACAATATGGATTATTGGTCGAAAGAGCCAATTTCTACTGCCATAACACCAGCATCTACCCCTGACACCATAGGCCAACATAAGTAAATAGAAACCATTAACCCTCTAGGGCCATTCGTATCATATTTGATACAGTATGAAAACAAGCCTTGAAAGAAATATTTTCCTGAAAAATTTTTTAAGAGAAATATTTTATAAATTTCAAATGAAAGCAGTACTGACTGCTCAGTCAACGAATACCAAATGTTTCCTTATAGGGAAATACCAGATGTTTCCTTATAGGGAAATACTGTATCAAATATGATACGAATGGCCCTAGAGGGTTAAGGCTTCCACTGGGCATAAAGTGGGTGATCGGTTTTCTATTGTCATGAAGTAATAAACTGATCCCCCACTAATTACTACTTAATAATATAATAAAATGAAAACAAGCCTTGAAAGAAATATTTTCCTGAAAAATTTTTTAAGAGAAATATTTTATAAATTTCAAATGAAAGCAGTACTGACTGCTCAGTCAACGAATACCAGATGTTTCCTTATAGGGAAATACCAAATGTTTCCTTATAGGGAAATACTGTATCAAATATGATACGAATGGCCCTAGAGGGTTAAGGCTTCCACTGGGCATAAAGTGGGTGATCGGTTTTCTATTGTCATGAAGTAATAAACTGATCCCCCACTAATTACTACTTAATAATATAATAAAATGAAAACAAGCCTTGAAAGAAATATTTTCCTGAAAAATTTTTTAAGAGAAATATTTTATAAATTTCAAATGAAAGCAGTACTGACTGCTCAGTCAATGAATACCAGATGTTTCCTTATAGGGAAATACCAAATGTTTCCTTATAGGGAAATACTGTATCAAATATGATACGAATGGCCCTAGAGGGTTAAGGCTTCCACTGGGCATAAAGTGGGTGATCGGTTTTCTATTGTCATGAAGTAATAAACTGATCCCCCACTAATTACTACTTAATAATATAATAAAATGAAAACAAGCCTTGAAAGAAATATTTTCCTGAAAAAAATTTTTTAAGAGAAATATTTTATAAATTTCAAATGAAAGCAGTACTGACTGCTCAGTCAATGAATACCAGATGTTTCCTAATAGGGAAATACCAAATGTTTCCTTATAGGGAAATACTGTATCAAATATGATACGAATGGCCCTAGAGGGTTAATGTGACTGTTAATTTCAGAGTTATGTTTAGCGAATTCATTCCGTATTGGATAAGGGTATGTAAAGGACTTTCTAAATAAATTTTTAATCTTCTAAAGTGCTTTTGTTATTTAAACTTTATTTTATAACCGTATCATCACAAGCAAGGGGGCTACATAGGAGGAAATTTATGAGAAAGATTGACAGGTTATAGGGGGTGTCAAGAAGTGGGTAAGAGAAGGATGAGAATACTTATGAGAGTGGAGTGGACGGAGAAAGGAGCATGAGAGAGAGAGAGAGAGAGAGAGAGAGAGGATGCAGGTTAGTGAGATAGAAGATAACTATTGACTTTACATTTAAATTCTTGGAGATTGTAGCTGTCGGATGTTTGTTAGATAAGAGTGTAACCCTGCCATCAGAATTGACGGCAAAATATTTAGAGGAGTATTATTATTATTATCATTATTATTATATATATATATTCTTGAGTACACGACGACATAATTTTTGCAAAAAAATAAAAGGCGCTGTTAAAGAGCAAACACGCAGCAAGTGCTTTCATGACTGTTATTAAAGTTTAATAACTGGTAGTAAAGAGAATGAACTGAACCGACTATACCTCTTTAATGTCGCTCTCTATCAACGTGACAGGAGGGATATATATATATATATATATATATATATATATATATATATATATATATAAATCAAAATAATAACTAAATAGACTCTGTAAGTATGTAGGCTGTGTATATATATATATATATATATATATATAGACCATTTTTAAACGAGTTATTTCGCTACCCAGGTTTCTACCATGAGTGGTGTCAACAGGCGATTTTTAATAACTGATTTTACCGTTTACCGGTTTTCTTTTTAAAAACGCTCTGGAAACTATGTTTTATTTGAACGTTCACGTGGCAGGGAATTTATGAACGCGCAATGTTTAAATTAAAACGGGTTATGACGTTTTCATCCATGGTTGTATGGACCTAAAAGGTATTTCTTAATGTGGATGTATTTAGTCATAATTTCTGTTCATTCATTTAACAGTTCGTCTTTATTTGGGAATATCATAATTTCTAATTTGTCTTCTTGGCACAGTCTATATATTTGTCCACTGTTGTATGGCGTGGCTGTTTTTACAATGTTATGTCTGGGTCTTTTCCATATTTTGTTTACAATTTCCATAACAATTATTAAAGTATTAAACAATCTCTCTCTCTCTATATATATATATATATTAAAAAAGGATTAATTCAAAGATGTTGAATGGCCATTTCGATATGAAGATCCCCACGGGGGACGACACATCACCTCAGTAACAGAAAAAACCTGTTGCTGAGGTGATGTGTCGTCCCCCGTGGGGATCTTCATATCGAAATGGCCATTCAACATCTTTGAATTAATCCTTTTTTAATATATATTTGCTCTGTAATATTTTATTACATGGAGCTCTCTTCCTGTATCATTTTTTAATATTAAAATAAATTTTTAATATTAATTAGGATCGGGTTTTTTGGAATTTACCTTCCTGCTTTTTTCCCTTGGATTGAAGTATCTGAATTAAAATATATATATATATATATATATATATATATATATATATATATATATATTCCATTTTTAAACGACTTATTCCGCTACCCAGGTTTCTACCATGAGTGGTGTCTTCAGGCGATTTTTAATAAATAAATTTATTTGTGTATATATATATATATATACAAATAAATACACAACGGTCTTCATTATAGTTGGGAGGATTAAATATGTTTGATCAGGACCGGCGTAAAAATATCGTCCCCACTTCAAACTATGATACGGAGCTTCCCACTCTATTACATCTCATTTTTGTAGTCTTCATATAAAATACAAATTTCTATTTTAACCTAACTGGGTACAATAACGACAATAACGGTTTATATGCAATGCAGGAAACAATTCAACTAGAAAAAACTGAAAATAAACACAATGTATTTAAATACAAATTCGAAACATTCCATCTTAATCCTTATTACTCTGTATGTGACTTCATTTGCTGTATAAAACGTTTAGCCTGTCGCTAAAGGTGACTTTGGTCGCTGTATTTGAATTTGTATGAATTTCATAGTTGTGCTGTCATATTCTGCTATGGCAACAGAAAACACCTATGAGTGAAACTAACAATAGGGTTACTGCAATCGTGAAGCCTTGAAAAAGAATGCAGTGGAAAGGAAAGTAATATTAACCCTCTAGGGCCATTCGTATTATATTTGATACAGTATTTCCCTATAAGGAAAGATTTGGTATTTCCCTATAAGGAAACATTTGGTATTCATTGACTGAGCAGTCAGTACTGCTTTCATTTGAAATTTATAAAATATTTCTCTTAAAAAATTTTTCAGGAAAATATTTCTTTCAAGGCTTGTTTTCATACTGTATCAAATATGATACGAATGGCCAGTGTGCTAAAAGTAAAACAAATCAGCAATGTTTTTTCACATCAAATTGAGATTTTTCTTGATAAAAAACTGAAAAATTTAACGCATTGTTACAAAACAGCGTATTTTATATAGCGTGTTTTGGAGAAAACAAATTCACGGATTAAAAGGTGTTTGCCTTCTCTAAATACATGTTAAGAATTTTTATTATAATTTATATAATTGTAAAATCTTGGTTGACTTCATGTAAGAATGATCAGTTATATTACTATTTAAAAATATTAAAAATAAAATAAAATGACTGGATCATAATTTATTATTTAATCTTGATTCTCTAGAACAAAATAAGCGTTAGTTTAGTTAGTTTAGTTAGTTTAGTTTAGTTAGTATAAACGTCCGCTTAAGAATTATTTTCTTTAATTTAATAATTTATACTTGTTTTTATATTTTTTATACTGAATACTTGGGCTTTTTCTCCAAGCATAATCGAAATTTTACTGATATCAGCCCAACAAGTAAGTGCTAGTCGAGACATTTTTCCTTTTTTGTTCCCATACATATTTTGAAAGCCCTGTGTTATTACCATATCTTTTATTTTCAGAGGACACTTTATGATTATAATGCCTTTCTTTTAGTTTTTCTGTTGCTCCTATATAATTTTTCTTCTGTGTTAATAATGTCTGTATATAATATCATTGATTAAACATAAAGAGAGCATTTTGCTTTATTCCTACATCTTCAAGAAAGAGTAAGATTATTATTATTAATGTTAATTATTTTTTAGAATGTTTATTATTTTTCCAACTGTAATTATTGAGTAGAATTGATACAGGTAGATAAAATGAGGACCTGATATACATATATAAAACGGAAAGGGTAGTATCATACTATAATTCTACTTGGTCTGTTGTTGGTTAATAAGTTAGCATTTGCTTTATGCCTTGACATTACCACAGATAGACTGAACTATCGCCCGGTTCACACTCCACCCACGTCTATTGAACAGGTGTAGAGGCTCATACTTTATTCCCTGTTTAGGATGTGGTTTCCGGCTTTCTCTTTTCCAATCTTTTCACCTTTTCTTTTTTTTTTTCAATTGGAGTAGATAGACTGAACTATCGCCCGGTTCACACTCCACCCAGGTCTATTGAACAGGTGTAGAGGCTCATCCCTTGTTCACTGCTTAGGATGTGGTTATCGGCTTTCTCTTTTCCAATCTTTTCACTCTTACGTAGCCCCCTGCATACCAGTGGCCTTACCGCATTGCCCGGGGTGATATGATTAAAAAAAAAAAAGTTAAATAAAGAACCATTCTATTTTCGTTACAAGGAAGGATGGAAGATATATCAGAGATGCTGTTTAGTTTTAGTAAGAAAAATAATGTATACATAATAAAAGGAAAGAAAGACAGTAAGGGGTATGAAAAGAAACGGAAGATAAAGGAGGCAATTAATACTTGCAGGCATTTTAATGTCTGCTTCAACGAAATGGAGAACCTTGACAGTTTTTCAGTTTTTCAATAATTCTTTCTCACTACATAAAAATAATGACCTGTGACCATACTTATGATTCTTATTGTAATATTTCATTAAAATTATTTACACTATTTACATTTTTTGGACTGTTGTTTTCATCTTTATTGCCATATTCACGATGTTTCAGCCACTGTATGCTTTGGCCTTCTTCAGAAAATATTTCTTGAAATTTCGAACCGAACTCTTTATTTAGTTAACCTGAAGAAGGCCATAGAAAACAATAGCCGAAACATCATGAATACGGTTAAAAAGTTTCTTTCAATAATTAGAGGACTGAAGTTAAATATTGCCACCGATGACAGTGTAATTAACACAAACTGCTGCATGTGATTTGTTTCTAATGTATTTAATTGATATGTCAAAAATGTTATATTCCTTATGAAATTTGTCATATCATTAAGAAAGTCATTGTTTGCTCAGGACTGTGATAGATAGATAGATAGATAGATAGATAGATAGATAGATTTTTTTTTTTTTTTTTTTTAATCATATCACCCCAAGCAAGGCGATAACGCCACTGATGCGCAGGGGGCAACGTAAGGGTAAAAAGAATGGAAAAGAGAAAGCCGGAAACCGCATCCTAAACAGGAAACAAGGTATGAGCCTCTTCACCTGTTCAATAGATGTGGGTGGAGTGTGAACCGGGCGATAATGAACAGACTAAGATAGATAGATAGATAGATAGACAGATAGATAGATAGATAGATAATGAACAGACTAAGATAGATAGATAGATAGATAGATAGATAGATAGATAGATAGATAGATATGATAGATAGATAGATAATGAACAGACTAAGATAGATAGATAGATAGATAGATAGATAGATAGATAGATAGATAGATAGATATGAACAGAATAAGATTGAACAAGGTACTGTTGGATAGTTCTAAGAGGACCATTGTCACTAACACTCAGCCGTCACCTTTACCACTTCTATTCCACTGAAGGGCATGACATATAAATGGTCATCAGTTGAGTGATGATGTCAGACTTCTTTTGGTGAGTCAAGTAAAAGTCGTTATGAGTAAGACATAATGAAAGAGAAGAATTGGTTCAAGTAACTGAAAGTGTTTTGTTGCTGTATCACATGAAAACAAATAGGTTGACTGGCACAAAAGGCTTCCATTTAATACAATTCGGTACAACCTTCCAAAAATCGTAATCTTTGAAAACAAAGCAGACCGATATATATAAACAGAATAAATGAAACATTCGAGATAGATAGATAGATAGATAGATAGATAGATAGATAGATAGATAGATACCTGCAAAATAAGAATGAAAATAAATAGAAAGATGAATAATTGAGAAAGAATGAAAAGACTTAGATACAGGGTGCGATGGGTAAACTGTCACTATTTTATATTTTAATTTAATCTATATTATTATAAGATCCGTGTGTGTCCGCCCGTCACAAGGGCTTATCAGTGAGAAGAGAGATATGTCAATTTTTATTTCTTGAAAGATGTGTAAGGTGAGCGGAAGAGGTTGGTCTGTGGTTAAGTCCTTTGATGTTTTGGAAGGGAGGAGAATGACTGCGTTTCATTTCAATGAAATTGTATGTATGTATGTATGTATGTATGTATGTATGTATCACAGAGTATATATACCAGGCTCTCGACAATAACGGCGAAGCTCGAACTGTTGTTCGAACTGTTGCCCTTGAGTTTGACAGAGTCTGGAATGCTGGCCTTCTACGCAAGTTGTGGGGCTATGGTCTAACTGGATAATTGTTTGAACTAATCCAGTCATTACTTTAAAATCGCACAATGAAGGTAGTATTGAACAGACATGCCTCCCGATACTATCATACGAACGCAGGTGTCCCTCAAGGCTCTATTCTAAGTCCTACGCTTTTTCTGATCTTCATAATCAGATCCCAAGAAGGCATATACGCAGACGACACCTCAATTTACTGCTGAGGCTGACAAAGTGACCATCGCTGCTGAGCTTGAAAAGGATCTCCAATCTGTGGTGGAGTGGGGTAAGAAATGGCTTGTGAATTTTAATGCTTCCAAAACGAAGCTGCTGTTAACCATTACAGACAATCGCTCCTACCCACCATTAGCATGGATCAGGTTAGCCTCGCTGAAAGCAAAACATTGCGCTTCCTCGGGTTAACTCTCTCAGCAGACCTTAAGTAGAACGACTATATCGAATCCATAGCTAAATCCGCTGCTAAGAAGGTCGATTCACTGTGTAGGGCTAGGAATTTTTTCCCGTATATCTTGCACATATATAAGTCTACCATTCGCCCGTGTATTGAACACTGCTGTCACATCTGTTCGGGTACCCCAGCTATTCAACTCGGGGTTCTTGATAAAATCAAACGGACAATCTGTAATGTGATCGATTCCGAATTGGCAGCTCAGATGCAGTCTCTTTCTCACCGGCGTAAGGTGGCTTCCCTGTGTCTCTTCTATAAATACTTTCACGGTTTCTGCTCCGAAGAACTTAGCTCACTGGTGCCCCCTATATATGAATTTACTCGAGCTACTAGATTAGCAACTAGGTCTCAAACTTTTACAATGAAACCGATAAAATGTAACCGCAATTTCTACTCTCCAACTTCTTTTCCCACACTTCCCGCCCGTGTAATTCCCTTTCGTACACTTGCTTTCCCGACAGCTACAATCTCCAAGAATTTAAATGTAAAGTCAATAGTCATCTCCTATCTCACTAACCTGCATTCTTTCTCTCATGCTCTTTTCTCTGTCCGCTCCACTCTCATCACACCAGTATTCTCACCGTTCTCTTACCCTCTTCATGACACCCTTTATAGCATGTCCCTCTTTCTCATCACTTTCCTCCTATGGAACCCCCTGCGCACCAGTGGCAGTATATCTGCTTTGCTTGGGGTGAAATGATTTTAAAAAAAGTATGTATGCATATATGTATGTATGTGTTTAAGTATGCATGTAGGCATGTATGTAGGTATGTCTTTCTTTCTTTCTTTCTTTCAATGAAATCAAGTAGCGTCTTTTCCTATAGATGTTAAGCATTTTTCTGTTCCCTTACTTCTTTCTTTCTAGCCAAATCCCCGTCTTATGAACATTTCCCTTAATAATAATTAAAAAATAATTCACCAGACGACATTATTTATTTTATTTCATTTCATGTAATAGAATTTTTTATTTTAAAAACTTTAGTTTTCCTTCATTATTTCTTTCTTTTATATTCTCACTGAAATCAAGTATTGTCTTTTATCCGTCAAATATTTGAACTTAATAAATTTAAGAAAATATTTCAAAAGAAATCATAAATTATAGGATACAAATGAACAGATTTTAAATTGGCAACTTTTCCCATTTCACTTTACTTATCTTCTCTACTTTTGTTTTTCTTTCGTTCTTTCTTGAATCATTTATTCACTGAAACTAGTATGTCTTTCCACGCTATCAAAACAGAATAGTCATTTATTTATGAATTATTTACAGGGCGTAACGTACGTAATAACTAAGAAACTAAAGGAGGGACATGCTGAATTAGAATAAGATAATTAGAATAATATGAGGTAATTAGAATAATATAAGGTAATTAGAATAATATAAGCGTTATATTTGGTAGATATCCTATTTTTTATTAAATAATGTAACTGACGTCTGCAGGGATAAGTAATCGAAATTTTATTACGTTGTTAGTAATCAATAAACAACAGTAAACAAATATATGGTTGATTCTGCCACATCTCCATGTTTATTTACTCCCGCAACATATCATTTGTCTGAAGTTTCACTTTGACACGCTTACACGTAAACTTGCCCTCTTTTAATCAGTTGGGCGACTTTTGAAGCTAAAACTTTACAAAATAGAACTAAATCTGGGAAAAGAGATTCGAATTTTTAGAACTTAAAAAAATTTCTTGAGCATGTTTTTTTTTTTAACTTTTACTTACAGACAAACAAAATTATTTAATCAGACATTGGTCATAATTGTCTATATTTCTGACATGGGGTATTGTATTTATTTACACTATTTACATTGCATGGGTTGTTGTCCTCATCTTTGTTGCTATATTCAGGACGTTTCGGTTGTTGTACGCCCGACCTTCTTCAAGTGATTGAAATTTAGAAATTAACTCGTTATTTCCTTCACCGGATTAAATTGTACTAGTTTTAAATTATTTTTTTTTTAAATAGATAAATAGACAGATAGTAAGTGAGTGAACATAAGCGCTGCTTAGATGTGGCACAAGGCTGAGAGTATGGAGCACCCAGTAAGTATTGAACACATTACTCAGTTGTAATAGGCAAGCTTGCTAACACTTACACCAGCCTAACTGCATAGATAGATAGATAGATAGATAGATAGATAGATAGATAGATAGATAGATAGATAGATAGATAGATACCTGCAAAATAAGAATGAAAATAAATAGAAAGATGAATAATGGAGTAAGAATGAAAAGACTTAGATACAGGGTGCGATGGGTAAACTGTCACCATCTTATATTTTTAATTTAGTACCTGCACATTGTTATTTATTTTATCGCCTGTACAGTATAGTAGGGACCGTTGGGCACCGTTTGCGAGAGAAAGAGCACTATGAACTCCAAATCATGATTGACAACGTTCCCTCTAAATCAATCAGGTTCATAGCCAGAGACACAGGCGTTTCTGAGTTTCTTATCAGGTAGGTAGTGCATTAAGACATTCGGTATTTATATTACAAAATGAGAAAGGGGCAATTTTTATCCCAAGTTATGAATCTCAGGATGAAAGACAGCGCTACAAAGCTTTTGAACAAACTTAAGTTTCCCCCACCACAACCAAACATGCTTTGGATTTTCGCAAACAAGAAAAATTTCTGCCAAGATAAGATAGTGAACACAGAACAATCTTTGGCTTACTGAGTCCCCAAATGATGTACCAATAGTGATGGAAATCAAGTATCCAGTCAATATTATGAGGTTTTGAGTGATCACTAGTGATGTCAAAGTTATGTCTTCATTCATCTTCTCACAGGGCCTCAGACTCAACACAAAGGCCTATATAAAGTGCCTTGAGAAGGTACTGCTGACCTGGGTCAATATCTGGCAACCCGATTTTTTCGATTATCGATTTTTGATATTTATCGGGAGTACCTCGACACAAAATCTAGCTAAAAACACTCGTAGACGCTTATAGTACAACTGTGTAGATTTTCAAGAAAATTGGTTCAGCCGTTTCGGAGTCTATATGTAACGGACACACACACACACACACACACACACACACACACACACACACACACACACAAAGTTCCATTTATAAATAAGTTTAAATATCCATTCAGAATGAGACAAGATTTAAGATGAAATTGCAATAATAAATTTAGATATACCATAATATTAATTATCATAAAAAATATAAATGAATACTATTATATATTACATGGCATAGATTATAATAAAAATATATGTATTCTTTTTTACCCATGTATCATAAAAATATATGAATACTATGTTTATCCAATTAATATAGTATTCATATATTTATATTCTCCAAGAATTTAAATGTAATGTCATCACCATGCCACACAAGCAGGAGAACCCAGTCATGGCTGTCAGACAATTTCTGCAACCACACCTCCCATCTTAAATCTGGCTATCTAACTCTTTAGACTTCTACCTCCCTGATGTTTATGTGTGGGGTGCAGTTTAGTGAGAAACCAATACAATTCCTCGTAAGACCAAAGATAAACTGAAGGCAAAGGTTATGTTAGCATTCATCAATTTAAAAAAGGAAACCGTCCAGAAGAGTTGCAGGGGATTCTGAAGTTATCTAGAGGCTGTGTTTGAAGCCAATGTCGATTTTATTGAATAAATCTACACTTACACTATTTACATTATTCGGACTATTGTCCTCATCTTTGTTACCATTTGTACGATATTTTGGCTGTAATACTCTCCGGCCTTCTTCAGGTGCTTGGCATTTCGAACCAAATCCTACTCTTTCATATTTTAATATATTTCTGTGTAATTTTGGTAAATATATCTGTTAAAATTAGTGTTACTTTCAGTTTTGCATAATTTAGATGGAAATTTATCCATCGCACCTTGTTGATAGATAGATAGATAGATAGATAGATAGAATTACATATATATATGTATAATATAGATAGATAGAATTACATATATATATATATATATATATATATATATATATATATATATATATATATATATATATATATATAGAGTGAGAGAGAGAGAGAGAGAGAGAGAGAGAAAGAGAGGCAGTCAGACAGACTGATAATTGATTGTGATATATATAGAGGGACAAACAGAAAGAATGAGAAAGAGAGAGAGAGAGAGAGTGAGTGAGTGAGAGAGAGAGAGAGAGAGTGAGAGAGAAAGAGATAGAGATATGATAAATGAAATACATCCCTGAAATAATAATAACTAGAAACCCATATTAACAACAGAGGTATTCAGAATTGCTATATAAATTCTGACAGAGAGATTTACAGAAAGACAAATTGATTGATACAAGTGGATCAAGGTTAAAACACGAATTGTATAAGAATAAATATAGATTTTTAGATAAAATTATCTGAGGAACAAAGGAAATGATTTGGAAAGAAATCACTAGAAATTAATATTAATATGTATGTCTTTATAAATCTACATTTTATTATATATTTATTGTTTTTATAATGGGCATATTTGTTAATATTCTCTGAAGCAGTATAAATATTTGTAGCAATTAGAAAAGATTGAAATCAATGAAAGCACCCTTGGAAAAGCAAACTCAGATACAGTGACTTGTAATATTGGTCTGCTACCATATAATAATAATCATATATTTTATGATAACCAATGTTATGGTATATCTAGTAGCATTCATATATTCTTATGATAATATTATCAGATAAAAATAGTAGTCATGGATTTTTACGATAATCAATGTTATACCATATATAATAGTAATCATATATTTTATGATAATCAATGTTATGGTATATCTTGTAGCATTCATATATTCTTATGATAATCAATATTATCAGATAAAAATAGTAGTCATAGATTTTTACGATAATCAATGTTATACCATATATAATAGTAATCATATATTTTATGATAATCAATGTTATGGTATATCTAGTAGCATTCATATATTCTTATGATAATATTATCAGATAAAAATAGTAGTCATGGATTTTTACGATAATCAATGTTATACCATATATAATAGTAATCATATATTTTATGATAATCAATGTTATGGTATATCTTGTAGCATTCATATATTCTTATGATAATCAATATTATCAGATAAAAATAGTAGTCATAGATTTTTACGATAATCAATGTTATACCATATATAATAGTAATCATATATTTTATGATAACCAATGTTATGGTATATCTAGTAGCATTCATATATTCTTATGATAATATTATCAGATAAAAATAGTAGTCATGGATTTTTACGATAATCAATGTTATACCATATATAATAGTAATCATATATTTTATGATAATCAATGTTATGGTGTATCTTGTAGCATTCATATATTCTTATGATAATCAATATTATCAGATAAAAATAGTAGTCATAGATTTTTACGATAATCAATGTTATACCATATATAATAGTAATCATATATTTTATGATAACCAATATTATGGTATATCTAGTAGCATTCATATATTCTTATGATAATCAATATTATCAGATAAAAATAGTAGTCATAGATTTTTACGATAATCAATGTTATACCATATATAATAGTATTCATATATTTTATGATAACCAATATTATGGTATATCTAGTAGCATTCATATTTTCAGCCGTTTCGGAGTTTATAGGTAACGGACATACACAGACACACATTCACACACACACACACGCACATACACACACAGCGACAATGTTCCATTTATAAATAAATTTAGATATACTTTTATGATCATCTATTTTATGGGATATATATAGTATTTGTATATTTTTATGATAATCAATGTTATACCATATTTAATAGTATTCATATATTTTATGACAATAAATTTTATGAAATAAAAATAGTATTCATATATTTTTATGATAATCTGTGTTTTGGATATATAATAGTATTCATATATTTTATGATAATGGATGTTATTTTTTTATTTTTTTTTTTATAATCATATCACCCCAAGCAAGGCATTTTACTGCCACTGTTTTGCAGGGGGATACATAGGAGGAAAGTGATGAGAAACAGTGACAGGTTATAGGGGGTTTCAGGAAGTGAATAAGAGAAGGATGAGAATACTGATGAGAGTGGAGTGGACGGAAAAAGAAGCATGAGAGAAAGGATTCAGGTTAGTGAGATAGGAGATGACTATTGACTTTACATTTAAATTCTTGGAGAATATAAATATATGAATACTATATTAATTGGATAAACATAGTATTCATATATTTTTATGATACATGGGTAAAAAAGAATACATATATTTTTATTATAATCTATGCCATGTAATATATAATAGTATTCATTTATATTTTTTATGATAATTAATATTATGGTATATCTAAATTTATTATTGCAATTTTATCTTAAATCTTGTCTCATTCTGAATGGATATTTAAACTTATTTATAAATGGAACTTTGTGTGTGTGTGTGTGTGTGTGTGTGTGTGTGTGTGTGTGTGTGTGTGTGTGTGTGTGAAAGTGCCCGTTATATATAGACTCCGAAACAGCTGAACCAATTTCCTTGAAAATCTACACAGTTGTACTATAAGCGTCTGTGAGTGTTCTTAGCTAGGTTTTGTGTCGAGGTACTCCCGATAAATATCAAAAATCGATAATCGAAAAAATCGGGTTATAGAAGTAGTGGTCCGATTTTAATCAAATTTGATACTCTCATAGACAAAGACATTAAACGATATTCAGAAGTTTCAAGGTTACAGTTCTTACAGTAGTGCAGAAAATTGATAATATATATATATATATAAGGCAAAATGTTTGTGTGTGTGTCTGTTTATCTGCCTGTATGTCTGTATTTTTTTCAGCCCTTTTATTTTAGTTTTTGCATCGGGTTTGGCTCTAAGTAAGTATAATTGTAGTTCTTAGTCTCAGCCATGATACCATTTACTCAGAGGACTTATTTAGCCTTCAAATTTCAGTTTACGACGAAAAAAACTTATTTGATATCAATACCAGGAAATGAAAATTTGACTTACATCCATTCATTTTTCTTTCAGTCTACGGTTTCGCTTTAACTGGAAACAACTATTGCTTTTTAGTCTTTCGTGCCAATGTCCAAAGAGTCTGAGCTCCAGGACCATGGATTAGTTTTAAAGCTTTCATTACACCCGAGCAACGCCGGACTATACTGCTAGTTATAAATAACTAAAGCTTAGTGCTATTTTACAACCAACGTAGACATCTACTGGTCGTACAAGACGACCTGTTTTCTGACGCATATTTATTCAATTGAGTGCTGGGGGTAGACTAAATTTAGAGCCTTCCATTGAAACTAGCGCCGGTCATATAAATCACCGTCAATGATTTTCCAGTCAACGCCGGGCTATACTGCTAGTGTATATATATTGTTCAGTCTCACTAACCAACCAGTGTACACATAATGCGTGCTACAGCTGTGTCTAGGGCAATATATCCAGATAGAACCTGTCTCTCTTCAAGCTTGTTTTGAGGGCTTATTTTCATAGACTGTTTGCCACACAATATAAAGAGTCTAGTGTGTTTTCTTATTTGACCCTTAGCAGAAGGAAGCTGGATTCATACCTCTTCTATGGAAAATAAACAAAACAGAATTGACTAGAATCTGAACTTGGAATGCAGACTTCACCATCTGCCCTGTTGCAACATCTGCACATCCAGGACCGTAGTTGATGCTAAAAAAACACCGGGCACAGAGAAAATTGCCCGGATTTATTAGTTGACAATGTGATGGCGTCATCAATGTTATCTGTTTCCAAAAACTATGATTTTTGCGGATTTTTTCGGCTATTCCAATGGACATTAGGCACAGAACGTGAACGAAAGCAGGAAATTGGGTTCGGACTTTCTGAGTATAACCAGTCTTTTCTCCCAAAATTAATAAATAAACAAACAGATTTTTACTGCGTTCATTCAGATGTTTTCTTCATTTTTCTTTCTTTCTTTCTTTCTTTCTTTCTTTCTTTCTTTCTTTCTTTCTTCGTGAATTGTTTAGTTTGATTTCTGACGAAGACATTTTTCCTGGCCCGGATTTTCACTGATTGCACGGATCAGCCTGGACCCGTGCCCGGTGTGCCCGGTAGTTAGATACGACCATGTGCACATCTGCATTTACACACCAAATTCTAATGTTATTCTTTGTTTTGTTTTGTTTTTTTTTTTGTTTTTGTTTTTGTTTTTTGTTTTTAGAAAAGAAGGGCTTCTTAGTTAGGCTATTTTCTTTCTTTTTATTATTGTATTTGAGTCTATAAACTTTTAATTTGTTTAGAAATAGATAAATATTAATTGTTAATATTTGTTAATATTAACAGTTAATATTGTTACATTATTATATTAATATCATTAATATCAATATTGCTTTCAGATCTGGTTTAGTGCTGCTGCTATGCATTTAGAGATTTTTTATAGCGTACAATGAAAAACTTTACAACATTTTTGGTCCTGACAATTTTTTTTATCATCATTTCACCCCAAGCAATGCAGAAATGCCATTGGTTACAGTGAACGTATAAAAAAAAATGTACAGGGGATGTTGAAGAAAAGATAAGAGCTGGATGAGAATCGAGTAGATAAAAGATGTCAATTGACGTTGCATTTAAACTTTTGGAGATTGTAGCTCTCAGGGAAGCATGCAAAGGGAAGTGAGTTTTACAAATGGGAATTGCAAGAAAAGAAACTTGGCCTCGTCACATTCCCATCACCGTAACATAGATTCTTTTTACTTTTTCTACAAATACTCTGTAGGGGCTTGTATATAATTCCCCTGAACAATAAATAAAAAGGAGAATACACTACAAATAAGGTAAAATAAACTTTTGTTTATTTTCGTAAAAAAGAAAATTAAAGAATTATTTTTTTTATACAAAATGTAATTGTCCGTGTAAAGATGAAGAATGGAAGAAAGAAAGAAATTGGGGGTGTGAGAGGGAAAGAAAGGGACTATGTGTTGCGAGCGAGATGTGAGAAAGAGAGGGTGAAACAATGTTCATTGATGCGTGATACGGTCTGTTGTGTGGGCTGCTGTATTCTCTCTATATGTGCTTTGAACTGCGCGTTCCTCTCTCTGGTGAAGAAAGTTTCTATTGCTTTTTTATATTCATGGTGAGGCTCCTGGAAATCGAGAAATATGTTTTTTTATCGAGACCTGATTGGTCAAAATTCATATTTTTGACCATGTGATGTGTTTACAACTTCGTCCTTGCTTTTGGGTCCAGCGTTCTTGTTTTTGACCCAAAAGGGTGAATGCCCGCGCAATTGTATTTTTAGAGACACACGTGGTGTGAATTAATTTTATTGTCTGTGTGTGTCTGTTGCTTGGAAAATAAAACAAGAAACAGCACAACTTTTATGATAACTGTTCTAATAAACTTTCCTCTTTGGTACCTAGACTTTATGAATTTAAGCTCAGTACTATTATATTCACTTACGCGCAAATACCCTTGGGAAAGGTATTAATCCGTCTATTCCTTCCAGTTATGGGTTAAATAGCAGGACAAATTGGTCAGCAACCAGTCTACCGCAGAAAGCAATGGCAACCTACTGCAGCATAATCTTCTGCCCAGTCAGTCATGTCTCTTTCGAGACATGATCTCCCAAGCGTGTATCAAGTATGGCACTTAACTGACTAGTGGTTACCTCCACACCACTTACACTGCTAACCTCAGGGTCATGCCACATACCTCTCACTACTAAGGAAGAACTACTACCCAGCCCAACCCCCCAAAAAACTAATCTCTTCCTTTACCTAAACTAACCTCTGGGCTTGGAATTTTCTTCACTTCATTTTCTGTTTAGAAGCGGTCAAAGAATGCATGCCTTAAAGTGACATGGTGAAAATGACTATTTCCCCACTAAGTTTTATCTGAATTTATATATATATATATATAATTCTGAAATTTCCCAGCTGAAATAGAGAAATAAAATATTCCTGGATAAAAATAATATTCAATGAACAACATTTGATAAGTGCACTGGCTTATTTTTTTTCTTCTAAATTAACTTTTTCAGCTGACTGAGAATAAAGCATTTATTGATAAATGGATTAAATTTAGAAATCCTCTTAATAAAACTGAAGCTAAGTATTTGAGTGAATGCTTTTTAACATTTTCTCTGAGCAAATTAAAAGACCCTGAATGAGTGCACGTTTTTACATTACCTTATATTGAAAATATGCTTTATTTAAAGATCCATATGGCCTAAAATTGTCCATCTTTCTTCTTCTTCTATGTGCCTTATTCTTTCAGGGTGTAGGTGATCATGGCCCTCCACATCCTCCTATTCCTTTAGCTCTTAACTCTTTCTCATGTTACCTCTCCCAAACCCTGCTCTGCCATTCATTTGCTCAAGCCTATCAAGTATGTCAGTATTGCTTTCCCCTGTCTCTTTTCCTTTTTCCATCCTGTGAGTATCAGAGTCTCTATGCACCCCCACTTCCATATTACATGTCCCAGAAACTTCAGCTCTTTTTTCCTGGTGTTATGTAGATGTTTCCTTTTCGTTTTTGCCGAAACTTTGCCATTTCTCACATGTTCTGTCAAAGGCATCTTCAGCATCCTTCCGTAGAACCACATTTCGTTTGCTTCAGGTCTTTCCTTCATCTTTGATGAGACTGTTCAGCATCCGCTGCCATATTGAGTGATATTATAGTGGGTTGCTTATCTATTCCTTTTTCTAGTTGTAGTAGGAGTCCGTTCTAGTGAAGGGAGTTGTATATTGTTGCAGGTTAATGGAATTTGACCTTGTGATAGATAGTCCACTATAAGTCAAAATGATTATAAAATCAAGAAAAGCAAATTGAGTTGAAAATAACATTTATATATACACATATCAATTAATGTTTTTACAATTAAAGTAATACTTGAATATAGGTCCAACGGAGGTTAAATGTTCATGGAAAATATAATGCTGAAAAGATAATTAGTGCTTAGGAATGTGAGGAGCGAAGGTATGTGAGGAATGTCTTTGAAGTAGTCGCTCCTTAGGTCAGTAAGTATTTTTGAGACAAGGGAGAAGGAAAGAGGCAAGCGTAGTAACAGCTCGACTTAAGTCAAGGGGATTTTAATTACACTCTTCTCCTTGGTCTCTGCCTGGTCTGTCTGGTGGGTGCTTTTTGTCTCGGCTTTTTATATCTGCTTTTTGGATCAAAACAGCTCGTTTTGGGATTTCACACTTGTATTTGATTCTGGGCTTCCCATTTGCTGGTAAATAAAATTCGCGTCGCGAAATGGAAATTTGATATTTGATTAATTTTTATTTTTCAACCGGAAGATCTGCGCGAACTCGGATGCGGAACGGCGACTTTTGTTCTTTTGCTTTTTAGTCGGTATAGAGCAAACATCCGGTCGCTCGCTTCTGCTCGGTATCGCCACAATATACATCACATAACATTATTTCATTATTTATATTGAAACTTTTATCGCCATCTTCTAAATATGACAACATTTCAGCTGTTGTGCACTCTACTCTTCAGATGTCAATCAGTTTAGTTAAATGATTCAGTTTAAAATTTTCTGAAGGTTATCTGGACTGAAAGACACCGGAAAAGGCCTAGTGGGGACAGTGGGACTACACAATGTGCACCTAAAATATTTTGACAATAACAACATTAACCTGAATGGTACTTCAACCACATGAATTTAAGTGTACTACTAGATTGGCAATTAGGTCTCATTGCTCTACTGTTGAGATAGCTAAATATAAATGTAATGTTTATTCTAATGGTTTTCTTTTTCTGTTTCTGGTATCTTGCTTTCCTGCATTTTATGCTTTTTTTTCCCTGAGCCCTATTCTTTTATTGTGATTTCTGCTCACAAAAGTCTTTTTTCATCATTTTCAAGGTGACAAGGCAATTAAGAAACCAGAGGCTATTAGGACTGAAACAGAAACACAGTGTTAAAGAGGGAAGAAATGATTAAACTCTACTTCTCCTCAAAAGAGCTTGGAGAATTATGAATAGGGCAATAAGTGAACGCATAGACTATTATTGAGTAGATAAAAAATAATTAGTGGAAAAAATTACCGAGTTCAGGAAAATACGTTAGAAGCATGCAGTTGATGTAAACTTTAGGAGGAAATCCAATCCTAAAAGTAAAAAAAAACACTAGGTATAAACCACTACAACTGCTAAAAAAACCGTGGCATATTTATAGGGAGCTCGATCGCGTTTATTAAATTGGCCTTGTACCAAACATAATCGAACTCCTCACAAGTTAGGATATTATCATCAGAAGGTTGAAAAGAATAAAAGTGTTTCGTTTGTATGTTTAAATTGAAATTTATGTACATAAAAGAATAACATCAATTTGTAGGACGTGAAATTATTAACATTTGTTCAAGAATAAAATGTAGTACGAAGTTGAATGAATCCAGAGTTAGTAGTTGTAGCGAAATGTGTGTATGCAGAAAAAGATTATAAGGGTATTAATAAAATCTGTGTTCCTTTCTTTCGACGGCAAGAAAGTAAAAAGAAAAGTAAAGCAATAAACGAAAATTGTATTTATCGACGTTAATTTCCAGGAGTCAGTTGAAGTTTTTTGTTGTTGGTGTTTTGTTTTCTTTTGTTGTTGTTGTTGTTGTTGTTGTTGTTGTCTGTGAGAATGGTGAGGCGAAGAAGAGATTAAGAAAAATAGCACGCGAGAAGGAAAGGGAGAATGAATGTATGTCAACGAGACACGTCCGGTTAAGCGAATTTAATTTTTTTTTTTTTGTCACATCGTGGCAATATCATATCTGATCTCAGATCTCATCTGATTGATTCCACTTTTTTCTCTATATATTAGCAAAAGACTTTTTCACGCAGGCTTGTTAACTTCTCTTATTTTGTAAATCGCTCCCTTTCATTGGTTAGAAAATAATTAACACAGGATCACGAAATTTGGCTTTGTCTTTTTCCTTCAGTACGGGATCAATCCTTTTTTCTATTAGTCAAAGTTAGATTTCACACGGGATTGCGAAATTTATAAACAGTGAAGAGAAGAGAGTTACTTTTAATTCCGTATTTAACACATATGAACCGGGAGATAAGCAACCCTATCTACTCTTATTGAAGAGAAAAAATAAATAAAAAAATAATTAGTAAATAAAATTTATGAGTTCATAAGACGTTAGAAGTAAGGTGTTGAAATAAACTTTCAAAAGAACAGAAAATCCAATCCAAAGAGGATTACGGCCATATCACATTGAATCACTGAAGTTAAGCAACGTTGAGCCTGGTCAGTACTTAGATGGGTGACCGCTTGGGAATACCAGGTGCTGTAAGCATTTAGTGACGGATGTGCGTTGTGGTGCAGTAGATATCAGCTTGGAAAGAGAAATCGGTGAGCCGAGTTCGAATTCCAGTTGAATACCCTGCAATCACTTAAGCACAGCACTGGTACCCTTGGGAAAGGTCTTAATCCGTCCCTTCCATCCATATGGGTTAAATAACAAAAGTAGGACTTGGGGACCCTGCCCTTAAAAAACCAATCGCAATGAATCTTGATACTCGGAAAAGAAAAAAGTATTACTAAAACTTATATAAAAACAACAAAAATTGTTAAAAAAAAAGAAAGAAAAAAAAAAGGGTATTACCAGCAATAAATAAAATTTTAGTTGACAATATATGACCAGCCGAGGTTGATATGCCATAAAAGGAAACAAAGGATAAACCTCAACTGCTGTTCAAAAGAGAGGGAAGGATTGTTTGAATTAGATGATATGGACACTTATCTACTTCTAATAAAGAGGAGAAAATAATTAGTAAATTAAGTTTCCGCGTTGAGGAGAAGACGTTAAGATGTTGAAATAGACTAAAGAAGGAAGTGGAAATCAAATCCTTAACAGGAAACAAAGCATAATTTTTTTTTTTTTCAAAAAACAAGGACGGATTGTGAAATGGATTATAGATTACCCGACCGTATCTGTTCCTATTGAAGAGGAGAAAATAATTAGTAAATGAAATTTCCATGTTGAGGTGAGGACGTTATACTTAAGCTGTTGAGACAGATTATATTACATTACAAGGAAGGGGTGTAAAATGGATGATAGATTAACCTATCATCTTATTGAGTCTTATTGAGTCTTTATTGAGTCTTATTGAGTTTTTATTGAGTTTTATTGAGTCTTTATTGAGTCTTATTGAGGAGTAGAAGATAATTAATAAATGGAATTACCGTGTCAAGAAGAGCTGTTGAGATAGAAAAAAAAAATTAGAAATCAAATCCTAAACAGGAAACAAATATTAAACCTTTACTTCCGTTAAAAAAAACAAAAAACAATGAAGCCCATTGAACTAGATGATAGATCAACCTATTTACTTCTATTCGGAGAAAAAATAATAATTACTAAATGTTAAATAATGTTTCAGAGTTCAGGAATAGATGTATGTAGTTGAAATATACTTGAGAATGAACTGTAAGTCCAATTCAAAACAGGAAACAAAGGATTAAGCTCTATTTTTATTCAAAAGACATGGAGTTTGAAATGGATGATAGATGTACCTATGATAAGGAGAAAAATAAATAAATGATTAATTAGTAAATGAAATTTCCGATTTCAGGAAAAGACATTAGATGTATGAAGTTAAAATAAACTTTAAAAATAATTGGAAAGCAAATCCTACACTGGATAGAAAGAATGAAGTGAGGTAGGGCGGTTAAGCTGTGTCTAGTACAAGGTCAATTCACAAACATAGCCCACACTCCCTACAATTTAAGTATTAACAGTATCATCAGAAGGTGGATGCGTGGAAGAATAAAATATTTCGTTTGTATGTTAAAATAGAATTTTATTAACAGAACAAAATAACATCAATTTGTAGAACTAAATTTTCCAAGAGAAATAGTAGTAAGGAGTTAAGTGTCCAGAATTCTAGTTGTAAGTAGCAGTTCAAGTTATAGGTTGCAAATGTGTTTCATAAAGTCCGTGTTCCCTTTCTTTTTTATGGCCGGCGAGAACGTGAAAAAGAAGGTGAAGCAATAAAGGCAAATTGTACTTATCAGAGTTAATATTTAGAAGACAGTTGAAGTATCTTTTTGTTGTTGTCTTCTTCTTGGTTAACTGCGAGAATGGTGAAGATAAAGAAGAGATAAAGAGAAATAACATTCGAGAAATAAAAGGAAAACGAATGTGTGACGAGACCTTATATCTGGGTCAGTGGTTTGAAGTTTTTTTGTCACATTTTAGCATCGTCTCTAATTTCTGACCCCATCTAACTGATTGATTCGACTTTCTTTCTTTTTTTTATAGCGATTTACTTTTTCACATAGGCTTGTTAATTTTATCTCAGTTTTGCAAATCACTTCCTTAATTAATTTAACATCGGATCGCGAAATTTCGCATCGTCTTTTTCTTTCAGTACGGGGTCAATCCTTTCCCTATTGGATAAAAATTTGGATTTCACAAGGAATTGCGAATTTTTGTAAATGTGAAGAAAATAGAGTCCCTTTTAATTCCGTATTCACCACAAAAGTTCTATTCCTTTTCAAAAGACAGGGAACTTATCTAATCCTATTGAGCAGGAACAATAAACAGATATATAATTAGTAAATAAAATGTCTGTGTTCCAGAGAAGTCGTTAGAAGTATGGTGTTGAAATAGATATGAGAAAGAACTGGAAATCGAATTTCAAACAGGAATCGAAAGATAAACACCTACATCAGTTCAAAATAATGGAAGGTATACGAACTGAATTATAGGCGAACCTATCTACTCCTGTTGAGGAGAAAAATAGTAAATAAAATTATCGAGTTCAAGAAAAGACCTTAGAAGTATGGAGTTGAAATAATTTCAGAAGGAACTGGAAATCCAGTCCAAAACAAGAAACAAATATGCCCCTACTCCTTTTCAAAAGACAGAGAAATAGTGTGAAATAGATTTAGATGAACCTATCTACTCCCAATGAGGAGGAGAAAAATAAGTATATAAATAATTAGTAAATAAAATTTTCGTGTTCAGAAGACGTTAGAAGTATGGTGTTGAAATAGACTTTAGAAGGATATGGAACTCAAATCTTAGACAGGAAACAAAGGATAAACTTCTACTCCAGTTCAAAAGACAGGTGAGGAGTGTGAACTCAATGATAGATGAACCTATCTGTTTCTGTTAAGGAAGAAAATAATATGTAAATACAATCACATAGCTCAGTCGGAGATGCTTGAAGCGTAGAGTTAGAATAGACTTTAGCATGAAACCCAATCCTGAATTTCATTCTCTTTCACCTCTACAAACCCCTTTCATCTTTATGGCATTATTGCTTTGCTTCGGGTTAAACGATAAAAAAAATAACATTATTTACATTGTTCAGATGAATGTTCTCATGCTTATTGTCATTTTTACGACGTTTCGGACCAAACCCTTTATTACGGTCACTGGAGTATATCATTCTCATTCTAGAGAAAAGCCTTAGCGTCAAAGATTGCAATATGAGCCCTGGTAAAAAATGCTAGAGAAATCATTACATCAAAAAGATTTCAATATGAGATCTGGTAAAAAAAAAAAAAAAAAAGAAAAGAAAAGTTTACTGAGACATTAGGTTTATAGGTTTCAAAGATTCATGGACTGATGTCCTCACATGGCTCAGTGGATATAAACTTTGGTTAGTTACAGTGACTTGATCCAAAAAGTTGTGAGTTCAATATTACGCTACAGCAGTGGTGAACAAATCACTTAGAAAGTTAAGTTGAAGGGAGATAACTACGTGGTTACCAAAAGTGGCATCGCACATGGAATGAGAATGATATAACCCAGTGATCGAAATAAAGGGTTCGGTTCGAAATTCGGAGCGAACAACAGCTGAAACGTCGTAATAATGGCAATAAAGATGTAGATATTAGTCCGAACAATATAAATAATGTAAATACCACCTTAGCTCAGAAATATAAGCAAAGATAAACAGAATAAATAATGTAAATAATGGCTTACACTTTTTATCATGATTGGTTGAGCGATTTGCTTTTACTGCTTAGATATTTCAAGTTATATGTAACCTCCATTTTAGCTGTTGAAAGTCCTCAAGTGATGAATTTTCTGTTATTTGATACAGTTCTTTGTTTATGATTCTGTAGCGCCGGTGCACAAGGTTTGAAGAACTCACTCAGAGCTGAAATGGATTTTAATAGCTTTCCCAAGGTGTAAACAAATAATATGGTATGATGTACAAGCAGATAATGAAGACTGTAGTTATATGATTAGAATGATATTTTCTGATTAATTTTTCAGTATAACCCGGATATAAGATACCCTGATATAAGATAAACCCGAATATAAGATAGATTTTCTCTGGTCCCAAATTAGAGCCTGTGGCAATGTATATAAAATAGACCAAAACCGGATATAAGATAATTTTTATCCCGACAACTCTCTTATATCAGGGTTACACCTTAAATTGTAAGTCACTCTCCTTGTTAAACTGGAAAGGAAATATGAAGTGAAATTTTATCAGAATATATATATAACATTGATCTGAGAAAGCAGTTGTACACAGATAAAGGTTTTTATCTTTCTGGAATGGTTTGGTGCTATGCATGATATCCATATGGAAGTCTCAATCTGACGAGATTATTTAAGAATGTTCTGTTGGTGAAATAGGTTGTCTCCCCCTACATAAAAAAAAACACATGATAGCTATCGAAGATCAGAGACACAGGGACTAACATAGAGGACAAACTCTCTCACTAGGGCCCGGGACCTGCTCCTAGGCCAAAGGAACAACTCCAAACAAAGGCAACTACAGACCAGTTCTGATGAAGCGGATACCCGTAATTTGTCTCAGCAACAAACCCGTCTGGTAAGTCATACTACACATTCTATGTAGGGATGACAATATGTGCATTATCTTTTATAATAATAATAGGGGATTCTCGACAAAATCATAAAGAAGAAACTGAAATGTAATTGATCCCGACCTGGAACTCGACTCCAGTCATTTTCACACCGACGAGATGTGGCTTATCTATGTCTCTTTTGCAAATATATTCACCCTTTTGCAGTGAAAACAATAAAATGTAACCACAACTTCTACTCCCTCAGTTTCTTTCCTCGCACTTCCCGCCTATGGAACTCCATTCCGTATACTTGCTTCCCTGATCGCTACAATCTCCAAGAATTTAAATGCAACATCAATTGCTATCTCTTATGTCCTTGACTCCCATCATTTCCCTGACACCTCTTGTATCCTGTTCTCCTCCTTTTCCGCTCTACTCTCGCGCAGCTCTCTTTACACCAGTGTTTCCATCCTTCTCTTAACCATTCTCCAACACCTGCTGTGACTATATTCACTAGCCTCCCCACAAAAGGCCGGATGTGACACATGGTCATTTTAAAGTGGGAGTTCCCGGCCATATGCTGTGACCTATTCCCCTTTCTCTCCAGTCTCCTTTTATGTAACCCTCTGCGCACCAGTAGAAGTCCCGCCTTGCTTAGGGTGAAATGATTATAAAAAATGTTATTGTTGTTACTTGTGTTTTCTTTGACTAATACACCCCAACAAGACTATGATTCGAATTTTCAGATAAATTATTTGGTTTTGGGTGAATTTGCACTTTTGGATGAAATGGATTTTAATAGCTTTCCCAAGGTGAAAACAAACAATATGGTATGGTGTACAAGCAGATAATGAAGACTGTAGTTATATGATTAGAATGATATTTTCTGATTAATTTTTCAGTATAACCCGGATATAAGATATCATGATATAAGAGAAACCCGAATATAAGATAGATTTTCTCTGGTACCAAATTAGAGCCTGTGTTAATGTATATAAAATAGACAAAACCCTGATATAAGAGAAATCAGGATATAAGAGAACTTTTATCCGGTCCCGACAACTCTCTTATGGGTGGAGTGTGAACCGGGCGATAGTTTAGTCTATCTACTCCAATTGAAAAAAAAAATAAAATAAAAGATAATTTTAATCTTTTTACATAGGGTCAATAGACACCTCCTATCACACTAACTCCCAACTATTCTCACAACACTCTCATCTACCCAACCCTCATTCTCGGTATCCTTACTCGCCTATCACCCACCCTCTGTCATTTCCTATATTTAATCAGCCTTTCTCCACTCTACGTAGCCCCCTGCACAGTAGTGGCAGTGACATGCCTTGCTCGGGGTGAAACGCTTATAAAAAAAAAAAAACACATTCTGCTGCTATCAACAATAGGCTCTGAATTTCTGTGTAACATTTAACTACTTACATTTTCTCTTTGGTCAATGAACTGCATACATTTTCTATTTGAACATTTTCTTCTTACACATTTATGTTATTCTGTTCCGTAAATAAATACAATTTCACTTATTTTACAAATTCGTTATTTCTGTTCAGATAATAAATTTTTTTACTTTAATATACAAACAAAAAAAATAACACATTTTATTCTTTCAACCATTCTTTCAACCTTCTGATATTTTAAATTGTGGGGACTTCGGTTGTGTTTGGTAAAAGGCCAATTTTACAAGCATAGCCGAAGCCCCTACATGAATGGTGACCCCTACAAAGAACACGCAAAAAGAGAATATCTATCTCTACATATTATTATATAAAACCGAAAAGAACACGCACCCTACATAATGGTGACAGATATTTTAAGTTGTGGGGACTTCGGCCGTGTTTGGCACAAGGTCAATTTGACAAACATCACTGAGAACCATACAGGCCTCAGACTCAACTCAAAAGCCTACATCAAATGCCTTAAGGAGGTAATGCTTCCCTTTTTGGAAGACTCTATGTCTGGCAACTGGACTCTTCACCATGCCACACAAGCCATAGAACCCAGTCATGTTTGTCAGACAATTTATGCGACCTCATCACCCCTTACATCTGACCACCTGACCTTCAAATGTCAACCACCTTGATTATTTTCTGTGGGGCGAATTTGGACGAGAGACCAAGAAAACTCCTTTAACACCAAAAATGAACTGAAGGCAAGGATTATGGTAGCATTCACTAACTTAAACAAAGAGACCGTCCAGAAGAGTTGCAGGAGATTCCGAAATTGTCTGGAGGTCCTGGTTAAAGCCAATGGTGATTTTATTAAATAAATGAAATTTATTCTTTGGTATTTCTAGATATTTTTATGCCATTTTGGTAAAAACATATGTTAAAATGATATGTCAGTGTTATTTTCATTCTTGCGTAATTTAGACAACAATTTATCTATCGCACCCTGTATATATACATAGTCCCATATATGTATGTATAAATGTATGTATACACACATAAACTTGTCCTTGGAATGATGATAAACTACATCCGCCAACAAGGCCTCTGATCGAGAGATTACAGGTTTTGAGGAGTGGAATCAAGTATTAATTGCTGTTGTTCTCATGTCCAACCTAACCCGAGTTGGTGGCACTTATTAGGATCTGAGCAATGGCCAAGTAGTGAACCCTTGAACTGGAGTCAAAACACTATAAGAACAAGAAAAATACATTTTTATATAAAAAATATCATATATATATATATATATATATATATATATATTTGTGTATTTAGGCACCAAGTTTTTCTTTAAAACATATAAGATTAAATAAACTTCAAACATTATGCTTGCTTATTTTTAATAAAATCCGTTCATACCCATAGATAATCTTTCGCGTAATACAATTGTTACCATAACTCACACCCCTGAAGATGATCCCGGAAAGAGATTGAAAGTACTTGGGTACCTTGAGAAATGAATGAAAATAACATCTGTCAACGTTGCAGCTCATTTCTAACATCCTGATTGTAATACACGAAAGATTATCCGTGAGTATGAATGGATTTTATTAAAAATAAGTAAACATGTTTAAAATTTATTTCATCGGATATATATATATATATATATATATATATATATATATATATATATATATATAAGAAAAATTAAGGCAGACGGGTTATTTCATGGTAAATCGGATGTAAGCGAACCATCAGCAGCTTTCGTCTTTATTGTACAAAGGATTTTACAGGTTCGTGTAAAATCCTTTGTTTTATAAAGACGGAAGCTGATGATGGTTTGCCTGAAATAGGCCACACTTCCGATTTACCATGAAATAACGTGTCTACCTTAATTTTTCTTATATTTGCTCTATATGTATTTATATACATATATATATATTTTGGAGCTCTCTTAGAGAATTATTCTACCACTGTATGTACAGGATGCTCCTTTGGAATGGATTCTTCTATACCCACACTGCATGCTGATATATATATATATATATATATATATATATATATATATATATATATATAGTACTAGCAATACATTTTTGTTAAAAAAAATATCAGCAATAATTTTTGTAAAAAAAAAGAACAATTAAAAAATAGAATTTCTAAGCTCTCAAGAAAATTAAATTTCGGTATTAAATGACCCATAAGGAGTTGATATGCCTCTAAACAAACAAACAAACAAACAAACAAACAAACACACATACACTAAACAGTCATTTTTTGGAAATAAAACATCAGTCGACAAGAAAAATGGATTGTCTCCCTTACACTAATCCTCTTTACTCTCCATGCAGTTGTTTTTGTTTTGTTTCGTTTTGTTATTTTTGTTTTTTCATGACAATTCTGAAATATAAATATCCGTAGCATTTTCTACATTTTTTTTTAATGTTTTATTCAACCGCCTCTTCTCTCTTTCCCTGTATTAAGTTGACTTTTCGGCCATCTGGAATTACCGCTTATAGTTTTTTCTTCTTCTTTTACAGACCACTATATTATTTTTGTAATTTCCTATAAACATACAATGTGTGTCGCACTTTCTGTTTTTCTACAAAAAAAATGCATTAACCCTGTTGCCATAAATTACTCTTCATTGCATTCACTTACGCGCAAATACCCTTGGGAAAGGTATTAATCCGTCTATTCCTTCCAGTTATGGGTTAAATAATAGGACAGATTGGGTTCTATAGCCTTGGTCGGCAACCAGTCTACCGCAGAAAGCAATGGCAATCTACTGCGGGATAATCTTCTGTCCAGTCAGTCATGTCTCTTTCGAGACATGATCGCCCAAGCGTGTTTCACGTATGACACTTAACTGACTGACTATATACATGTCAATATTTTGCCTCTTAGTACTCACAATTATCAAGCTATTTCTCTCAGGTAGGTCCATAAAAGTTGTTTTTGATGGCCAGCCTTCTAAAGCCAATGAGACCAATGAATTCGTACTACAAGGCTCTCTTTTTGGTCTTACCATCTTTCTGCTTGTTATTAACAGTCTACCTTGGAACGTTCTTAGATCGTTAGTATATATAAAAGTATGTGTGGAATAATATTCCTTGTCCAAAGAAACACTATTTTTAAAAAAGTGCTCAATACAAAGCAGAGCTAATAATATTTATTCAGAAATTATATCCATGTTATAATTTCTGAATATATATATATATATATATATATATATATATATATATATATATAAAGAAAAACTCAGCACATCCTTTAGATTGGTTATAAATTATAATTCATTTCTATGAGCTAAATTAGCTCATTTCATCAGACCACACTATATTCGTTCCATTAGGTATAAAGATTTGGTTCTTTAACCTTGGTTGGCAACCAGTCTACCAAAGAAAAAATGCCAACCTATTACGGGAAAATTTGTCTAGCCAGTCATGTCTTGAAATGGACATGATCACACAAGCGCACATATGGCACAACTCACAACTCACTTTTGACGAGTAGAGGCTCATTCCTTGTTCCCTGTTTAGGAAGAGGTTCCCGGTTTTCTTTCCTCTTCACAGGTCTTTACATTGATGCTGTCACATTTTTTTTGTAATGTGTGCGGGTGGTGGCAATGTCGCTTCATACTGAGTGTACCGGGCTGGCAGTTTACTAGTTGCTGCTTCCGACTGGTAGGTGGGAGCCCGAACTCTTGCGTAACGTCTTGAGAGGCTGCTCTGATCAGCTCTTGAATAATATCGGGGTTCTTGTAGTGCCAGGTCGCGCATGGATGAGCGCCCCAACATATGCTTCTGGTGGGCAACCCTGAAGCCACATTATGCTGCAGACTGGGCCAGTTTCTTTACATTACATGTTGGATTTGACGACCGACTAATGCTACTACTCTAGGCCTCTCCTTACCAAAAAAATTTCTAACCACGACAACATACAATCAAAGAAATAGAACTAAACCAGCTAAACAAAACAAAAACACCTAAACCCCTCAACATTTCTTTCTCGAACATCCGTGGTATCCGTACTCACTTTTGCAACGTTGAATCCTCTTCCACGAAAACTCCCCTGATATCTTAGGTCTGTGTGAAACTAACCTTGTTCCTTCTATCCCTTCCTCTGATTTCAATATCCCTGGTTACCTTCCCTTCTTTAGGAAGTACTCCAATATTCATATGCATGGTCTTGGCGTTTATGTCAATGAACATCTCCCTTTAGCCAGGATGATTTCTCTTGACCATTCCGACACGTGCCTCCGTCTCTCTCTACTAAGCTCGGTTAGCTATCTTTTCTTTCTCTACTGCTCCCCTTCCTCTCTAGACTATTCCGTACTAGACAGCATCTAGAACAATATAGACAAGGCAATTCCCTCTCATCCGTTCGCTATTATATTTGTGTTCAGTGACTTTAATGCCCACCAAGCCAAGTGACTGGAAAACTCTGTCACAGATTTTGCTGGTGTCCATACAATGAGCTTTTCAATCAGTCAATCTCTCACGCAAATGGCGGATTTCCATTCGCATTTCCCCAATAATCCTAATGGACTCGACTCACTGCTAGATCTCTGTTTCACTTCTATCCCTGACTCTTGTCATGCCATGCAGCTCAGCCCTCTTTGCAATTCTGATCATGCCGTCGTTTCCGTTAATACCTACTTCCACACTTCCACCTTCCAAGAACCTCTTACCTGCAGAATATCCTACTGTTATCAAAGAGCAGACGCGGAGATTTAGTCTCCCTCTTGAAGACTGTGCACCTGAGGGCCCCTCATCCAGGATGTTCCGACACAAACCTCATTCTTCTTCTTGGTTCTCTCCTGCTTGCTCAGCTGCCATTGCCCACAGGAACTACTTCTTCCGGTTTTACCGGAGTGATGCGTCTGACCATAAGAGGCGCCTTTTTGTCTCTGCACGCAATGAATGTAAGCGATGCTAAATGATGATAAACTGTTGTTTGCTAATAAAATGAAGCAGCGTATAGCATCCTGCAATTTTGGCTCTAAGGTCTACTGGTAGCTCTGCAAAAGTATACTAAGCAGCAGCAAACCTTCAATATATCCTTTAATCAATAAATTTGAGATCCTCACGGCTACAGTAAACAAGACCGAGTGCTTTGCTCGCAGATTCTCCACCAACTTCACATTTGATTCGTCTAGGGTACCCGCACCCTATTTCCAATCTACTTAACTGAGTGCTGTTTACATTACCCCCTCGCTGGTCTCTAACATAATTTCAAAGTCTAAAAAGCGAGCGGGGGTGACGGAATCCTAGTCATCGTCATGAAGAAATCTGCCTCTGAACTCTACAGCGTTCTCTCAAACTCTACAACTGCTACCTCTCTGCTTCTTGCTTTCTTGCCTGCTGGATGCCCTTTGCTGTGGCTCCAATTTTTAAGAAATCTGGAGAACCCTCAGACCCCTCTAATTATCGCCCCATCAGCCTCCAACTGATTTTTGGCATAGTGTTCGAGGCTATTATCAATGCTGAAGTGGTTCAACATCTTACAGCTTACAGCCTATTCTCTGACAGACAGTATAGCTTCCGCTTCGCCATGTCTACTGCTGATATACTAATGGCTAACACCGAATACATATACCAGCCTCTCGATAAGAACGGCGAAGCTCGAGCTGTTGCCCTGGATATTTCCAAATCATTTAGCAGACACTGACACGCTGGCCTTCTGCGTAAGATACAGAACTATGGCATAGCTAGACGTTTGTTTGATTTAATCCAATCATCCCTATCAAATTGTATAATAAAAGTCGTATTGAACGAGCATGCTTCAAGATCCTATCATACAAATACGGGTGTCCCTCAAGGCTCTATTTTAAGTCCTACGCTTTTTCTGATCCTCATCAACGATCTCCCTGATATAATCAGATCCCAAGTAGGCATCTATGCTGACGACACTACCATCCGCTTCGATAAGAAATCTGCCAAAGCTGACAAAGTAAACCTCGCTGCTGATCTTGAAAAGGATCTCCAATTTGTAGTGGACTGGGGTAAGAAATGGCTCGTAAATTTTAATACTTCTAAAACGAAGCTGCTATCCTTTAACCACCATAGACGATTGTTCCTACCCTTCATCAGCATGGATCAGGCCAGTCTCACTGAAAGTAATACACTGTGCATCTTCGGCCTAACTTTCACTGTCGACCTCAAGTGGAACGACGACATTGAATCAAAAGCTAAATCTACTGCTAGAGAGGTCGGGTCACTGTGTCGGTCCAGGATGTTTTTCTCCTCTGAATCCATCTAGCACATGTACAAATCTATCATCTGCTGTCGCATCTGGTCGGGCGCCTCTGCTCTTAATCTCGGGGTTCTCGGCAAAATCTAAAGAAGAATCAGCAATATAGTTGGTCCCGACCTGACAGCTCAACTCCCGTCACTTTCTCACCAACCAGTTGTGGCTTCCCTCTATCTCTTCAACAAATATTTTCATGGCTTCTGCTCCTGCGAGCTTAGCTCCCTCGTGCCCTCTCTGCACGAATTTACTCGAGCTACTAGACTGGCAACTAGGTCCCACCCTTTTACGGTGAAAACAATCAAATGTAACCGCAACTTCTATTCCCTCAGCTTCTTTTCTTACACTTCCCGCCTATGGAACTCCATTCCGTATACTTGCTTCCCTGATAGCTACAATCTCCAAGAATTTAAATGCAATGTCAACTGCCATCTCTTACGTCCTTGACTCCCATCCTTTCCCTGACACCCCCTGTATCGATGTCAGAAATGAGCTGTGACGTTGACAGATGTTATTATCATTCATTTCTCAATGTACCCAAGTACTTTCAATCTCCTTTCGAGATCATCTTCAGGGGTGTGAGTTATGGTAACAAAAAATAACCGCAAAACTCTAATTTTTTTTTCTGCTTCAAATATAACGGTTGACAAGTTGCTAGCGTTCATTAGAACGTGAAAATTATCCAAAACGAAATTTTTCTTATATGTTGTAATGTCATGGTCATATAATAACTGTTCTTTTTATAAACATTTTAGAGCATTACTACAGTATTCATAGCTGATTCTATTAATTGACAGCTCAAGTGTTTTAATGAATATTGCCTCGAGAATCTATAGTTTGCTTTTGTTGTTTCTTGGTGTAGGATAGTTGTATTATCGCTCATTAATTTTTATATTGTGAATGTAGACAGGAATGTTGTTGTAGATGTAGTTGGGTACCTTGAGAAATGAATGATAGTAACATCTTTCAGTTATAATACGTGAAAGATTATCCATGAGTATGAACGGATTTTATTAAAAATAAGCAGACACAATGTTTGCAATTTATTTAATCTGACATGCCTAAAAGAAAATTTGCTGCTTAAACACACACACACACACACACACACACACACACACACACACACACACACACACACACACAGAGACACGTCTATTGAACAGGTTAAGAGGCTCAGGACTTGTTCCCTGTTTAGGATGTGGTTTCCGGCTTTCTCTTTTCCAATCTTTTCACTATTACGTAGCCCCTGCACATCAGTGGCGTTACCGCCTTGCTCGGGGTGATACGATTAATATATATATATATATATATATATATATATATATATATATATATATATACAACGGTCTTTATTATAATAGGGAGGATTGTCCATTTAATTCTCATGACAAATTTATATGTTCATTCAATGCTTGTAGCTTATTTAATTGTGTTCCGTGTCATTAAACAACAGACATCTGTGTTGATGTATCGTAGTCATAAATATTCCACCATGTCTGTTGAATTTAATTTTCACAATGTGATGTATAGGCAGAAACATGTTAGATTGATAAACATTTCTTGTCTGTTCTCTCGTTTACATGTTTGCAAGCAAAATGTTGTCACGATTTTTAGTTAAACTTAGAAGTAGTTGCACAACATTTGGTGACTTCCTAAAGTGATTTCAACATGCTCATACAGGGAACATTTCGTGATACAACACGGTTACAACAAGCACATATCGCAACTTCTGTTTTTATTTTTATTTTTTTTAATCTTTATATTGCCAACTACTGTAATTAAATCTTCTTCCTGTGCCTTTTAATTTGTGGGACGATGAAATAAAATCGATAGATAAAATTTTACGATGTTGCGAAAAAGGAACCAGAAATAGGATTACTCCATTTGGTGTCGCCAAATACTGTTGGGAACCTGACTTGACTCTTAGAGTTGTGAGTTCAATACCAGGGAGATAATTATGACTTCCAATCGAGCCTTTACGCAAGGAATGAGGATGATATACCCAAGTGATCGTAATATAGGGTTTAGTTCGAAATTCTTAGCACCTGAAGAAGGCCGGAGCGTACAACGGCCGAAAAATAGTACAAATGGCAACAAAGATGAGGACAATATAGTCCGAATAACGTAAATACTGTAAAAAACAAAAAACAAAAAATCTGTTTCATTACAAGACGTATTTTTTTTTTTAATGCTGACACAAAATGAATTGTCACTTAGATATATCGGCATTTACTTGAGCTCTCACGATAAGATATACAAAATGTATGGTAATGTATTAAAATATCTGGTTCGTCCTACATTTGCACGTTTTACAATTACTGATAGCAGTTTAGAATTACAATCTGATATCTCTATGAAATATTAGATTTTATTCTCAATGTTGATACCTGCTGATATAACTTCATTTGGAAAAAGATAAAATAAGAAAAGGGAAGGCTTATGGCCGTATCATGTTGAAACACCAGTTCCATTATTATCACCGAAGCTAAGCAACGTTGAGTCTGGTCAGTATTTAGATGGGTGACAACTTGGAAATACCAGGTGCTGTAAACTTCGAATTATTTCTTGTTAACAAGATAACAAAGTTTCAATTTCAGTTTGGTTCGTTATATTCACTTACGCGCAAATAACCTTTGGGAAACGTATGAATTCACCTCTTCTCTCCACCAACTATGGGTTAATTAGTAAGATTTATACCACTAAATCAATATTGTCTGCGAAGAAAAAAATTCTGACAATCTTATATTTTCTGGCTTTAAATAAACTGCAAAAGGTTGATAAGCCATAGAAAATGAATGAATCAATTACGTCTAGAGACTCTAAGTCACCATTGAAAGGAAGGAAATTGCTGACTGTGAATAAGACTTAAGATTATTGAAAATGTGACAAAGCAGTTGATGACAATCACGATAGAGAGCTTTTTAGGCTGTTTTGCAAAAGAAAGAATGTTGTTGATGAAATGAATTATGTGAGACCCCAAGTGAAAAGTATAGTGTGTTGAAAAATGCCTTTTTTTTTCTGGGGAGATTACATAAAAAATTCATAAAAAGACATTATTTAAAAGTGTAAATAATGTTTTCTTTATATTTTATTATTCATCTATAATACATAGATTATTTCTTGTTAGTCCTATATGTCATTGATTCACCATATTTTTTTTCTCTTTCTGTTGAGCATTGTATAGCAGTTAGAGAATAATTTTCTATAACTTTAGAAAACTTTTAAAATGTGAACCGATTTTAAATACAGATCTTGTGAAGATAGTTAAAATAGTGGAGATTAGGATCGTGTATTTAACAGAATTTATTAATTAGTTTACCAAATGTATCTCTTCGAGTATCCCATAATTTTTTTATTTATCGCTGCTCGCGTAAGCATAATCACCGCTTATCGGTGAAGTGCCTAAAATGTTCCTATCTTATCCGGCAACCGGATACAAGAACGAAAGGGTTTTTAAAGTGCACTTTTCCGCTATTTCTTTTCTGTCTAGTTTTTGCGGACACGTAGCAGTAGTAAATTCTCCTTTTTCCTGTTCCAAAGAAAGGTTATGTCGTCTGCTACTTCCAATAAGTTCCAATTCGCAATAGATCGAGGTGGTACTTTTACAGATGTGTGGTGCCGTACGCCAAGTGGCAAGATCTCAGTCTTGAAACTTCTTTCTGTCGACCCAGATAACTACGATGATGCTCCCAGGGAAGGTATACGGAGAATTATCCAACAGGTGAATTAATAAAGTGTATCTTTTTATTTTTTGTTATTTTACTAATAATTCATATTGCAAACATTAACTTTCTATTGTAAAAAACTAAAGGGGATCATTGAAAAACTATTACTTGTAACCTTGGACAGTGATAAAAAAATGTTACACATTTTATCATTTTTTTATGTTTTTTACAAGACGCCTTTAAAAATGAGCTTGGTACATTTTAACAAAATATGAAGGACACCACTGAGGAAAGTCTTGATGTCCACTCAGTTAAAATAATCATAATGTTTAGTTTGTCTTTAAATTAAAAATACAACCCACATTTTGCGAATTAGTACACACTTACTCCTGTTGTACAACTGTAATTTGAACTGAAATTGCGAATTGCTCTTAAAAAAATCAAACTGCAACTGTTGTCGTAAGTTCAAA
This sequence comes from Ascarosepion bandense, assembly GCA_037127315.1. NCBI lineage: Eukaryota > Metazoa > Mollusca > Cephalopoda > Sepiida > Sepiidae > Ascarosepion > Ascarosepion bandense. The sequence goes on along the minus strand of JBBBDQ010000865.1, from coordinate 3,349,033 downwards.
CCTCAGAGAAGTCAGTGCTTGATTCTGAATGAAAGTCTATGTCAATAGGGTTTTTTTTTCCATAATTTGAAATTAATCTAATTTGGTGACTGGTAAAGAAAGATTTTTTTTAAACTGGTGCCGCTGTCACTGTAAGTCTAAGTGTACTGAGTAAAAAACTGTTTACTTTTATTATTTTTATAATGAATATGGATATTTTTAAATATTTCTTTTATTCATCAAGAATTTTTAGATTTACAAGTTTTTTTATGTTCTACTGATTAACCAATAATTACATTTACAATTTGTTTTTTTTTTTTATTAACTGCATTTTTACAAAAACTCCGTTCAGTCGCAAACCAAACCGAGGATCTTTTTTTAATGTTGGGATCTGTTGATTAAAAAAAAAACGATTAACACTCCAAAATCCCCATTCTATTTTTGATTCGTAATTAAGACTCTCTTTATTTTATTTTAAAAACAAAAACTAAAAAAAAAAAAAAAAACTCCTTTCATCTGCGTGAACTTGAAAGCATAAGTGACTTTTTCACTTTAAAAATGAAGAAATAATAAAAAGTTTTTAAAAGTTGCCAGGAGCAGCCCGATTGGAACAGAAAATTACTTCGTGAAATTGTTTTTTTTTTTTCCTTTTTTTAGAATCACCCCCCCCCCAGACATTTATGAATGAACTGGAACTTCGTTTCTTTGGCATTCATGATGATGCTTTTTCTTCAGTTTGAATAAATTTAAATGCATATTCTTAATCCCCAAGTCTTAGAGCATAAATTACCATAAATAAATAAATAGGGGTTTTCTTCACTTTGTAGGTAAAGAAAAGGTGGAGTTATTTATTATCATTATGTGGCATTGTCACATTGTGATTGTGCAGCTCTGTTAGGCACTGCGACAAAACATTTTCTTCCAGATTATTAGAGAAATACTGAATCAACACTTTGTGGGATTAAAAAAAAGCCGAAACATTTTTTAAGAAGTTGCTTAACACACCTTTTAGTTTTTTTTTGTTTTTTTTTTAACTTTACCGGTGTTCCTAATTGGTTTAAAAAAAAATTAAAGCGTGAAAATAAATAAATTTAAATAAAACTAAAAATGAAAACAAACCGAAATAATAATTAAAATGTTTAATTTAAAAATCTTAATCATTTAATTTTACTCACTGTGTCACATTACCGCTCACATTTTTTTATATGGCTGAAATCCTAATCCAGGACAAGAATTTATTTAAGTGTATTTTTTAAAAATAATATTTTTCTTTTTTTACTATTTCTTCAACTTTTAGCAAACGATAAAATTCCCCTACTTTTAAAAAAAATTTTTTTTAATAAGCCGAAGTTGTTAAGAAACGCTTCTATTGACCATATAAATGATTATTTTCAAATGCTTATTATTAGTAACTTAGTACTCTAGTAGGTCTCTACGGCTATATCGTGTTGAATACACCGGTTCCCGTCCGATCACCGAAGTTAAACAACATCGAGCCTGGTCAGTACATAAATGGGTGACCATTTGGGAATATCAGGTGCTGTAAACGTAAGGACCAAGAATGGTCCTCCGGGTTTGGGTGCAGGGTTAACAACCCTGCTCCGTAAAAAACAGTTTGTTACAGAAACAGCAACAAAAAGTTGCTGCCCTATACACCATCTGGGTGTGATATAAATAATGAGTAGTATATTGTCCCTGTTATGCCACTGTTGTCGGATTTCTTCCACTAACTGGTCGTATTCACATAAGTCTTTTCTACTTCCCGTATCCAGCCGAGTTCGAATTCTAGTTGAATCCATTGTATTCACTTACACGCAAATACCCTTGGGAAAGGTATTAATCCGTCTATTCCTTCCAGTTATGGGCTAAATAGCAGGACAGATTGGGTTCTATAGCCTTGGTCGGCAACCAGTCTACCGCAGAAAGCAATGGCAATCTACTGCGGGATAATCCTCTGCCTCAAGAACTCAAGGTAAATAGCAAGGAGCACTGGACCATATGTGGCATCAATATTCTAAGCATGGGTGAATGGTTGACTTATAAATATGTATCATGGATTCTGGATGTGCATTGTGAATATCAGCTTAGAACGAGAAATCAGAGAGCCGAGTTCAAATTCCAGTTGAATTCCTTGCATTCACTTATGCACAAATATCCTTGGGAAAAGTTTTAATCCATCTCTTCTCTCCAGTTCACACTCTACCCACGTCTATTGAACAGGTGAAGAGGCTCATCCCTTGTTCCTTGTTTAGGATGTGGTTTCCGGCTTTCTCTTTTCCAATCTTTTCACTCTTACGTAGCCCCCTACACTTCAGTGGCGTAGCCGTCTTGCTCAGGGTGATATGATTAAAAAAAAAAAAAAAAGTTATGGGTTAAATAACAGGACAGAATGGGTTCTATAGCCTTGGCTGGCAATCAATTTATCACAGAAAGTAATGACAACCTACTGTGGGATAATCTTCTGCCCAGTCAGTCTCTTTCGAGACACGATCGCCCAAGCGTGTATCACGTATGGCACTTAACTGACTGACTGATCCAGAAGGTAGTTAAGCCTGACTCACCTTAGCATTTGTCCCACCCAACCCCAATGCTTATTGGAGACATAAAATTGTAATGGTAATCGTTAGTGTGCAGACAATTTGTAGTGCATCCACTACAGGTAGAATTACTTTCATCCTCAATGGATACATATTTCCAATGTGAGACTTCGTTAGGTATCTGAAACATAAATGCAGTTCTCTACACCTCATGATTCTGGCTTCATAGGCAGTATAGCGGGAACAGTCTTCTGATAGATGTCCATCCTTTCTACAAAATTCACACCTCCTTTGTTCCTGCTTTAGCGCAAAATTAAAGGTCTCCAAAGAGGAATGTGCACAATCAACAGTTTCGATTTCAGATCTTTGAGGTGGCCAGGACTTGGTTACAGGGCGTTATTCTGGCTTTTGGACAATCGTTTAACAATTTCTACTGTCTCACTAAATAACATGGATAACACTGGATAGGTTTTCCCTGAAATCTTCATTAGTTTGCTTTTCACATCAGATGGTAGCTTGGCAAACAATACTTAAGATATTACTATATACATCATCATCTAGGTTATAATTATAAAAGATCCTGAGTTGCTATACATACATCAGCTTGGGTTTTTAGGATAAAATTTTTTAACCTCACCAGATTAAGACTCTCTAGCTGAAAGTCCAATATTACTTAGATGATTTCTCCTCCTCTCCTCTTCATCCAGGTAGTGGGCCCTTAATAACTTCAGAGCCATTGGGTAACTACCTTCAGAGACTGAAAGATGGTTGATTAGTTGGAGGGCTCTACCTTCTAAAGAACAAGAAATACAATTTTCCAGTTGCATATGGTATGGAGACCACACAATTCTCAAACTTGGTGAGAAAGTCTTTGAAGCTCCTTTTGCTGGCTTCAGTTTCCTTTCCACTGACATGTGGCCCCTTCAGCTTTATTTTAAAGGGCTCCACAGAAAAGGAAGAATGGGCTGTTGAATTTTAAAAAATGATTTTGACGGTCCTGGTGTATCAGTTGCACCTTGACTCGGAGTATTTGGTGGCTTGTTAACGTCAGGAGTCTTTTGTTCCTCTGAAGGGACTCCTGGAGCCTGTTCTAGGTTGCCACTCCGCAGAACTTCTATCTGCTGCCACTCCCCTCTCTTGAATTCGAAAGTGGTCCTAGTTAATTCAGCCAATAATTCAGATCCCTCTTTAGCAGCAAATTGTTCCTACATGCTCCATGGCTCTGCTTCTAATTCTTCCTGCAATCCCTCAATTTCTCTTTCATACATCCATAAATAATTGTTCTTCTTCCAACTCCTCTAATGTTGACTCAATATTTTTTAAGGACTTGCCTTCTCTCTAACTCTTGCTGGCTAACAAGGCCTTCCATTGGCAATTCGTTGCAAAGTTAAATAACCAACAATTTGTTCCGAATTTGAATAACCGGTAGGTTTGTTGCAAAATGTCAGATTTCTTCTATCGACTGGCTGAGGGAGGGTCAGATAGTAGGTTGCAACAAATTGTCTTCTTAGTCGTTGCTTACAGCAGTGTATTTCTGGCATGTAAAAGTTAACAAATTAATGTGAGTAACTGCTAGTGAAATAAACACATGTCCATCCAGTTGACTAGCAAAAAACAAAACAAAAAAACACTCCACCGAGGGTTGAAAAGTCTTTCATTTTATTCTCCTCTCATGCAAAAACTGTTGTTGAGGAGAAATTATATTCTCCAGATCTTTGCTCTATAACCGTCTCTTAGTTTCCATCTGGGCAAGTGTAAAATTACTACACTGCCTGTTTTTTTTTTGCTAATTTTTCTTATCAGAAATAGTTCTGTAATTAGCAATGAATGGACGTAGTTATCTCCCCTGCCCACTAATAATAACATTTATAGTAAGGAAAAAATGTCGAATAAAAACATCCTTTCAAAAATTACTTTTGTTTGCGATTTGGATACAAAACTGAATCTAGCATATATAGATTGGCAGGAGTCCAGAGAAAATGTGCTTTTCTTAAATAGGTAATTTTAAACATGTCCTGTCAAGTTGGTCTCCATGACTGCTGAACTGATGTGTGTAACACTTTGGCTCAAAAAGTGGTTGCTTTAATGGAAAATGTAATGCTGATTCAATTCATGTTGGAGACATAATTTTTATCTTTAGCTGGATTTCTCAATTTAGGCCTGTTATTAATTTCAGTCTTTAATAAAATAAAAATCATGGATAGCAAATCAAACACATGTGCACACAAAAATAATGTTTATACTATAAATAATGCCAGCATTTTGTTGTTTTTCATTTTTCTCTCAGTCTCTGAAGAAGCTTTAATAAAAGTGAAACCTGTTAGATTGAGATATGTTTCTTGAATAACCAGTAGCTTTGTTGCAAAATGTCAGATTTCTTCTATTGACTGGGACTGGCCGTGGGAGGGTCAGATAGTAGGTTGCAACAAATTGTCTTCTGACAATTCTTCTTTCTTTAGCCTATAATATATATTGCTTGTGCATGAATCCCCTTCCTCCTTTTTGTGTGTGTATAATTGTTTTATGTATGTGTGATTTAATTCTTTCCTCTGTATTGTATTACATGTGTGATTTAATGTATCTATTCTCAATTTATTTCCAGTTTAAAAATCCCTGTGTTATAAACTTTTTTTTTTTCAAAATATTGTGTGACATTTACATTTTATTCATCAACCATCTGAAAGAGGTAATTGTAAAGATTTTTTAAAATTGCTGAAATTATTTCAGGATTTATAACCATTTAATTATATGTTGTGTTTTGATATATATGAATAAGGACTTGATATTGCAGAACATAAATGCTGATTTGAAAAAGTATGAAAGGGTTTTTTCTCTCTTTTAGGAATCCTTTTAGCCAACACATTCAAGCTAATTATGACAACAAAATGAACACTTTTCACCAAAATGAAGAAACAGATGAGGAGAGAGGACCAAGGAACACTACGAAAACAAATTTATTAGTCAAATAATTCTCAAATAAAAGAATAAATGTTCCAAGTGTGTATATAAAACAAAATATTACCCACAATCCTCCAAATAAAATAAAGTCCAGATCTGGTTGATGTAACATATGAACCACTTTAAGCAGATGTAAATGATGAACTGTGCAAACTGTAAAAGAATCGTTTATATACTTACTTGCAACAGTCTGAGTTGTCAAGCAAGTGCTGGCTTACAGGCGAATCATGCACATTCTGAGTCAACTCAAATTGCCCAGTCTTATATGGGCAGAAACATGCTGACAAACTCAGGTTTCCAGTCTTTGATTGATCCATCCCATGTATTTAGTGTTACCCTGATATTTGAATTTGTGCACAATTGAACTACTTTGAAAGTAGGACAAACCACCAAAAGAGGGAAACACCAAATTAGTCCTGAAAACATCACATAACCTGACAGTAAAAAAAACTTGATGTAATGCAAGCCGACATTGTCAGTGAGTGTTTGAATCTTTCTATTTAGACACGGTAATTTCAAATAAACAGGATGAAAGCTGAGACCAAAAATTACCAGTTCATTGAAGCATTTAATCTTATACTCAATTTTGCATTTAATGAGATTCGTAGGATATCCATTGTCACATTAAGTATGATGACTGTTCTCCAACTCTTGATCAAGTGTACAAGAAAATCAAATCATCAATAGGCAATGGACTAAGGTGGATATCAAGTTCATCTAATGGGACTTAGGAATAAAATAGTTCCAGTTGTGTACAAACATGTGAGTGTTGGTTTTCAGTAAAACTGGTAATGAACTGACCTCCTCTATGTTTGACCAGTACATCCAAAAATGGAAAAGTACCATTGTTTTCTACTCCTATAAATTGCAAGGATGGACAAAGGGAACTGAGTTACATATGAAAAGCCATAGCATCATTGATAGAATCAAAGATAGAAAAAGTATGATCAATATAATGTAAATATATGTGATGTTAACTGTATTTTTCACAAAGGCTTTCATGAAAAGTAACAAAATTATAGGTGTTTATAAAGCAATTTACCAATCGCACAATATATATATATATATATATATATATATACATACTAGCAGTATAGCCCGGCGTTGCTTGGGTGTAATGAAAGCTTTAAAACTAATCCATGGTCCTCGAGCTCAGACTCTTTGGAGGTAGGCAAGAAAGACTAAAAAGCAATAGTTGTTTCCAGTTAAAGCGAAAACGTAGACTAAAAGAAAAATGAATGGATGTAAGTCAAATTTTGATTTTCTGGTATTGACATCAAATGAGTTTTTTTCGTTGTAAACTGAATTTTGAAGGCTAAATAAGTCCTCTGAGTAAATGGTATCATGGCTGAGACTAAGAACTACAATTATATCTACTTAGAGCCAAACCCGAAGCAAAAACTAAAATAAAAGGGCTGAAAAAAATACAGACATACAGGCTGATAAACAGATACACACACAAACATCTTGCCTTTTATATATATATATTATCAATTTTCTGCACTATTGTAAGAACTGCAACCTTGAAACTTCTGAATATCATTTCTTATGTCTTTGTCTATGAGTGTATCAAATTTGATTAAAATCGGACCACTACTTCTATAACCCGATTTTATCAATTTTCGATATTTATCGGGGGTACCTTGACACAAAACATAGCTAAGAACACTCGCAGACGCTTATAGTACAACTCTGTAAACTTTCAAGAAAATCGGTTCAGCCGTTCCGGAGTCTGTAGGTAACACACACACACACAAAGTTCCATTTATAAATAAGTTTAGATAGCTAAGTAAATTATTAGAGTATTCCTCCTCTTGATCCATCTGTATTGATTGTCCTTAACTGAAATTAGGAATAAATTCTCTTTCTTTGATTTTATTTTCATTTTTCACATATTTAGCAACAAACTGGTTGCAATTTGAAAGATGCATTAAACTGAAAAATCCATTCATGCTTTTTTTTAAATCAGTGTATATATATATATATATATATATATATATATTCTGTTTTTTTTTTTTTTTTTTTTAATTGTATCACCCCAAGCAAGGCAGTAATGCCACTGATGTGCAGGGGGCTACGTAATAGTGAAAAGATTGGAAAAGAGAAAGCCGGAAACCACATCCTAAACAGGGAACAAGGGATGAGCCTCTTAACCTGTTCAATAGATGCATGAAACTTGGTTGTACATAAAACATAGAATAATATGTATACTTATTAATATATATTTTTTCTCTGTTATACAACATTGAGCACTGTTTCATTTCCACCTGATTAATATTTATATATTGATGTGTATATACGTGTATACCCATATATTATGGAATTTAATGGAAATGTACGAAACTGGCCTTAGCTGACATATTTGAACTTTTATTTGTTTAACATCATTATTTTTTAATGGATACTCGTATTTGAGTGGAAAGTTTGTTTATTTTGTGTGTGTGTGTGTATATATATATATATATATATATATATATATATATATAAACAGTACATTATAATTTCCACTTGCCATAGTCGTTTAAGAAATCGTCTGGAAGATATCTCTCTTCTGGCAGAAAATCAGAAGACTAAAGATGGCAACTCTCTGGTGTGGGAGACTGCAGGTTCAATTCCTGCTAGAAGATAGATATTTTTTAAACGATTTCTCAAACAATTAAGGCCCATGGAAATTATAAAGTAGTGTTTAACTAAGATATATATATAGTGTGCGATGGGCAAATTGTCGTCAATTCATATATTTTTAATTTTGCATATTATTTGTTTTTGATTTTGTTGACTGTAAAATAGTCAGTTGGCCACTGTCTATGAGAAAAAGAGCAACATGACACAATTCACCCTATCAGAAATTTATAAACAGTGTGCTGTACTGCTTGGCATTTGTACCAAAACCCCAGTATGAACATTTCAGTGTGATTAAATGTCAATTTGAGAACAGTGCAGAGGATTTGGAAAGAGTTGGATAAGTCTAATGGTGATAATGAAAGTATGGCAACCTGAAAAACTCATTGTGATCATTATTATTGAAAAGAATTACCAATTTGTTGATGAGGGCCTCAGATTTAACAAGGAGGCCTACATCAAGTGCCTTGGAGAGTTAGTGCTGCCCTATGTCAAGAGGATGGCTGCTGCTGGAAGACCTTATGTTTGACAATAAAAACTCTGCATTATGCTACGCAAGCAGGAGAATCCAGTCATGGCTGTAAAACAATTTCTGAGACCACATCACTCCTTACATCTGGCAAACTCCTTACATCTGGCAAACTAACTTCCCAGTTTGCAACCCCTTTGATTATCATGTGTGGGGTGCAGTTGAGCAAGAGACCAACAAAACTGCTTCAACTGCACCAAAAATGAACTGAAGGCAAGGATTATGGCAGCATTCACCAACATAAACAAAAAGACAGTCCAGAAGAGTTGCAGGAAATTCAGACATCATCTGGAGGCTGTGGTTGAAGCTAATGATGATTTTATTGAGTCTATTTTAGTATTTAAAGATATTTTTGTGTAATTTTGGTAAATATATCTGTTAAAATGAGATGTCAGTGTTGTTTTCATTTTTTGCTTAATTTGGACGACTATATATTCATCGCACCCTGTATGTATGTTGTCAGCTTACATTTTTCTAAAAGATTTCTCCGGTTGGATTGGAAATTTGTTTCATTCTTCTATGTAGAACATTTTAAATATCTTGCCCTAACAAAAATTTTGCTGCAACAGCAAATTCAAAAGCATGCAAAAATTGAATCTTTATTAAATAAAAAGCAACAATTTAAACGTTTGTTTATATTGCAGTTTTGCAAAAAAAAATGTTTGATTTGTATTTGCAAAAACAAAAAAAATTATACTAAAAATAATATAAATGAATATAAAATAAAATATTTTTCTCAGCTGTTTCTTTTATATAAAACTAGCAGTATAGTCTGGTGTTGCTCGGGTGTAATGAAAGCTTTAAAACTAATCCATGGTTCTGGAGCTCAGACTCTTTGGACATTGGCACGAAAGACTAAAAAGCAATAGTTGTTTCCAATTAAAGTGAAACCGTAGACTGAAAGAAAAATGAATGGATGTAAGTCAAATTTTGAAGTTTGGTGAGAATCGGATAAAAATTGTGGATTTGTATTAAGGACATACAGACAGATAAACAGGCAAACACACAAATATCTTGCCTTTATATATATATATATATATATATATATATTAACAATTTTCTGTACTATTGTAAGAACTGCAACCTTGAAACTACAGAATATCATTTCTTATGTCTTTGTCTATGAGTGTATCAAATTTTATTAAAATCGGACCACTCCTTCTATAACCCGATTTTTTTCGATTATCGATTTTCCATATTTATTAGAGGTACCTTGACACAAAACCTAGCTAAGAACTCTCATAGATGCTTATAGTACAACTGTGTAAATTTTCAAGAAAATCGGTTCAGCAGGTTTGGAGTCTATAGGTAATGGACACACACACATGGACAAAGTTCCATTTATAAAATAAGTTTAGATTTATTTTATAGATGAAATAAAAATTTGTCGTCACAAAAATTAAGGACAATTCATGACAAGGAACTTTTGGTGATGTTTAGTCTTCCTGTAAAAAAAAAAAAAGTGTTTAAAAGGGTTTTTTTTTTCTGTTGGCACCACTGTTATTTTAAACTACCCTTACTCCCTTGGCAAAGTTTATTTCAGTCAGTTATTTGGGCGGTCATGTCTCGATAGATTATTACTGACTGGGTAGAAAATTTTCTGCAGTAGACTGCTTACCAAACAAGGCTATAGAACTCAATCTGTCCTGGTATTTAACCCATAGCTGGAGGGAGAAGAGACAGATTAATACCTAAGTGAATGTAACAAATTCAACTGGAATTTGAACTCAGCTCTTTGATTTCTCATTCCAAGCCACTATCCACTGCACCACAAATTTACTATATTACAAAAATATGTGAATAAGGTAGAATGCAAGATTTATTATTTACTATTTTATAAAGATTTATTATTTATCATTTTATAAAGAAATAAATTTGAAAGAAATCTTTTTATTCAAATATTTAAAAAAAACCTACAAAATTTTCAACAAATTGTGTTTTTTGAAATGGTTAGCAAAGCATCAGCGAATTGCTAAATGATTTGAATTTTATAAAATCGCAGATAATAAAAATTTAATTGTATTTGGTTCACATATGTTTATTGTTGTAGTGAAATATTCTGTCCTACCCAGAAATGGGTATGGCCCGTGTTATAAAAGACCGGGATTAGAACGAATTACTGAGTGATCGATAGTCTTCGTCATTATACGAGAGTGATTGAGAGTCTTCGTCATTATATGAGAGTTATCCACTTTAGTCGAGAGCCATTGGCCTTAGATGAGAGTTAGATGTCACTAGACGGAAGCCTTCTTCTCAAGTCAGATGCATACGTCCTATACAGAGACATTGCTTTCTTGATTGTTATTCTTGTTAACTGTTCGTTGGTGTACGTGTATTTGGTTTATTGTACTGAGGTATAATAAATCTCTCTTTATATATCCTCAGTGTTAAGAATTATTTCTTGCACTATCTTTCTCTGTTTATCCCTTCCCGGGTTATAACATTTATGATTTAGTAAATTTTATAAATTTATGAATAAAAATGGTTTTCATTTTCATTCTTTTTAAAATTATAATTGCATTGTATTAGTTGGTTTGCATTTTTTCTTTTAGAATGCTGTAGATATAACTTATCACTCAATAAGTCCTTGGCCTGACATATAGATGGTTCTACTATTTAAAAATCTATATGATTTTTATGAAGTACTAACCTTCAAATGGTACATGACAAAATTTGGGCCCAATTGGATTATTAGTTTACAGATTACAATTATTTAAGTGAAGCTACTGTTGTAAATTTTCGAAACTATAAAAAAATCTGAATTTCGTGTGTTGATAAAGCATTGCTTTCTGATGAGAAAAAATATTGTTCAAGCAAAGCAATGACTTGATAAGTGTTATTTGGACTCTGGTTAAGAGGTGGTATGCTGAATTTTAAACGCGGTCATACCTATGGAAATGATGCTGAATGTTCAAGTCGCCCAAAATCAGCAATTGCCTCAGAAAACAAAAAAAAAATCCCCACAAACCCTTTTTAGCCGATCGTAAATTGAAGTTGTGTGAGATAGCAGTGGAGTTGAACATATCAGTGTATTCACTATTTTGCATGAACATTTGTCAATGAGAAAGCTGTGTTCAAAGTGGGTGCAGCGTTTGCTCAGTCGATCAAAAACAACAATGCATTGATGATTCAGAGTGTTGTTTGCAACTGTTTCAATTTTGTGTAAATATGTGAAAATGAACAAAACATAGATGCCACCACTTCACTCTGGTGTCAAATCAGCAGCCTGCTGAGTGGACAGCATTAGGTGAAACCTGTTCAAAGTGACTAGACACAAACATCAGCAGGCAAGGCTTTGGGCACCATATTTTGGGATGTGCAAGGTATTTTGTTCATTGATTACCTTGAGAAGAGAAGAACCATCAGTAGCGAATATTATATGGCATTTTTGGTGCATTTGAAGGAAGAAATCACCAAAAAACAGTCACAAATGAAAAAGAACAATGTTATCTTTGCACCATGTCACAAGTCAATCACAACAATGGCAAAACTACATGATTTGCACTTCAAATAGCTTCCACATCCACCCTATTCTCCAGAACTACTGCCTGTTTGCAGACCTTAAAAGAATGCTCTAGGAAAAGAGGTTTGGCTCCAATGAAGAAGTGATATCAAAAACTGAGGTGTATTTTGTGACCAAAAACAAATATTTCTACAAAAAGCATTGAATTGTTAGAGAAGCATTGGAATCAGTGTTTCACCCTAGAAGGAGACTATGTTGATGAATAAAGTCGAATTTTGCCTAAAAGTTGTTGTTTTATTAGTTAAGCCCAGAATTTATTGAGTGATATGTTAAAATCATTCTTGTAAGTAATCTAATAATGTTTAATATTTTTGTCATAAATCCTCAAACAACAAATTTGCTAGTCAGTGGTAAGAATTTACTTATGCATGTGATGACTGTTTTCCTTAAGCAAATTCTTGATGTTACAAAATGAGGAAGAATTTTTGTCCTGGGGAGAAAAATTTTGACTTAATGACATTGAACCACGTGTGAATAGAGATGTCCCAGACAAAAAGGAGAAATTTTTACAAAATGGTTGTCATCCTCAGTATAGATTCCAAGATGTCATCAGGAAGGTTTTTGATGAAAATTAAGAAAAAAGTAGGACCTAGGATAGAACCTTGAGGGACACCTGCATTAGAACAAAAAGATTTAGAAAAGTGGCCATTCAGGACAACTTTCATTTTGTGGCTGAATAGGGAAGACTGAATCAGTTCAAAAATTTGTCCTGAATTACCATAACCTTTCAACTTGTGAAGAAGACCAGTATATCAAACCTTGTCAAACACTTTTGAGATGTACAAATCAACAGCCTGAGCTTCTCCATTCTTATCTAAATGTTTTCTGGGCTTGTGCTGTGTTGAAAGGCTCGCAGAAGATGTCTTAGTTCTTGTTTCCTCTAACTGATTTAGTTGCAAGTAATAGATTCAGGAGGTGTTGGGGAGAGGATAAGAGAAGTGTGGGAGTCAACGGGATAAGAGATGACAGTTGAAGTGTGTGTGTATGTATATATATATATATATATATATATATATATATACACTATAGTCATCCACAGACAGATCTGTTTCGCTGTATCACAGCTCATCAGTATGGTTAGACTCTGATTGCTTTTTAACCCAGGATTGAAACCCGACCGAATTGGTGTCAGTCGGCGACTCTACCTCTAGGCCACGAGCATTTGGTGGAAGAAGGCAGACTTTTTAGTGCGAATATCATTATACATGCCCAATAGCCATAGTGCTCTAATCCATTATTGAATGAGTGATGCGTATATACCGGAGTAGCTACTGTTTTCAAAGTCTCCCATTCTTCCAGAGTGCTCAATCAGGGTGTGAGAGTGTAAATACTATAGTCATATAGTTTTTATATATATATAAATAAATTTAAAAAATTACATTTCGTTGAATAGTTATATCAGTGAAAAAACTCTCGCTTTATCAGCAATGATCCAAAAGGACAATTTTAAATAAATTGTTGTTTTGGGTCATTGCTGATGAGGCGAGATGTTTCTTACTGAAATAGCTATTCAACGAAATGTAATTTTTGAAATTTATTGATATAATGTACATATTTAGCTCTGTAAAATAGATAATACTATTTACATTGAGCCTTCCATGTGGATTATTTTTAATATTGATAAAATTAATATTAATAGGATCTGTTTTTTTGGATTTTATCTATGTACACTTCCTTTTTTTTTTTTTTTTTTTTGTTGAATATATATATGCATACACACACACCATGCGTGCACTAACCAACCTCACTGGGGTGGGGGATGTCCATCTGACCAAAAGGGAAGTGCTGCAATATCCTCATAAAAATAAAACAAAAAACACTAGAAAAGTCCACAGGGATACCAAGAAAGTGCTCACTACCATGGAGAAGTGTAGAACTCAGTAAAAATGCATGCTGCTAAAAGGAAAATAGTGCTCAACAATACCCAGCCGTCATGACAGAGTATAATATATCAATATATCCACATTGGTAACACTCTTCACTGAGCACACAGATGCTACACTGATCCTAGTATCTATTCACCTCTTCATGATGATAAATTTGGCACAGGGTCAGTTTAATGTGAGAGTCTAATTGTACCTGTATTGGCAAGAACAAAATTTTTATTCTGGTCCTATATTTCTTTATCTATATCTGTTTTTGCAAATTTTCACTGAGGTAAAATGGAATTATTCTCCTAATTGCTTGGCTACAACAGTTGTGACAATTAAAATTCCCATGTGTTGTTTATGCATGATTCTTGGTCTGACTTTGTTTTCAATTTTTATTAATGACCTTTCCAATGGCATCAGGTCTCAACTTGTTATCTACACTGATGTCATAACCATTTACTCGTGTCTTAATAACAAATCTGATCAGTCTAACAAGGTGAAAATGGAAGCTGATATCCAAAACATACTCATCTGTTGTTAACTGTGGCAAAATATAGCTTGTTAATTTAAACACCTCCAAAACTAAACTTTTCTCCATTAATCATCTGGGAAAGCTCTCTCTGCTTTCCATCAGCATGGATGATGTTAACCTTCAGGAAAATAACATGTTGCATCTTTACAGGCAAACTTTCTCAGCTGACACAAAGTGGAAAAACTATATTGAATCCATTGCTAGATCAGCTTCTAAGAAAGTTGCTTCACTGTGTCGTGCTTGACAATTTTTCTCCCCAGAATCTATGATCAGTCAGTCAGTTAAGTGCTATACATGATACACGCTTTGGCGATCATGTCTTGAAGGAGTCATGACTGACTGGGCAGAAGATTATCCCACAGTAGGTTGCCATTACTTTCTGGGATAAATTGATTGCCAGCCAAGGCTATAGAACCCAATCTGTCCTGTTATTTAACCCATAACTTTTTTTTTTAATCATATCACCCCGAGCAAGGCGGTTACACCACTGAAGCGCATGGGGCTATGTAGGAGTGAAAAGATTGGAAAAGAGAAAGCCGGAGACCACATTCTAAACAAGGAAGAAGGGATGAGCCTCTTCAACTGTTCAATAGACGTGGGTGGAGTGTGAACCGGGCAATAGTTTAGTCTATCTACTCCAATTGAAAAAAAAAATAAAAGAGTGAAAAGATTGGAAAAGAGAAAGCCGGAAACCACATTCTAAACAAGGAACAAGGGATGAGCCTCTTCACCTGTTCAATAGACGTGGGTGGAGTGTGAACTGGAGAGAAGAGATGGATTAAAACCTTTCCCAAGGATATTTGTGCATAAGTGAATGCAAGGAATTCAACTGGAATTTGAACTCGGCTCTCTGATTTCTCGTTCTAAGCTGATATTCACAATGCACATCCAGAATCCATGATATATATTTATAAGTCAACCATTCACCCATGCTTAGAATATTGATGCCACATATGGTCCAGTGCTCCTTGAGTTCCTTGATAAAACCCAAAGAAGAATCAGCAATATTATTGGTCCTGATCTGGTGGCTTGGCTTCATTCTCTTTTGCACAAACATAAAGTTGCTTCCCTGCGACTTTTCTATAGATCTTTTCATGTTAATTATTCAAGTGAGCTATTGGCTATAGTACCTAGACTTTTTGAATTTAAGTGCAGTTTTCTCGACTGGTGTCGAGATCTCATCAATTTACAGTTTAGCTGGCTAGATGTAACCATAAATTCTGTGCTTACAATTTCTTTTCTTGCATTTCTCATTTCCCTTTTAGCTGCATGTTTATCTGCCAACTTTAATTTGCAAACATTTAAATGCAATGTCAATCATTATCTACTGTCTTCCTGATTACCATTTTCTCTTCTCACTCATTAATATTTCTGTTCCTAATTCTTCCACCCCCAGAAAACCGTTGTGTATTAGTCACTTTTCTCTGTTGCTTGGGGTGAAACCAATTAAAAAATGTATTGTGCTTCAAGATTTATTATAGTAATAATTGAAGTCAGAAAAATGTCAGTTTAAAAATAAATCCATAAATTCTGCTGCAATTGGGTAAATCAAACAAAATATGTTCCAATACGCTTGTAAATTAAACAGTGCACTCTTCTCTGTGTGTGTGTGTGTGTGTGTGTGTGTGTATAAAATACACACTTACATTTAGACACATATAAATTAAACTATATATGAACTATTGGAAATCTATAGTCTACTTCCTAAAATCTATTTGACTGGTTTTTACCATCTGCTTAGAATTTCCTCTCATACATTCCATATCTTATTTCTCTCATCATCTAATACAGACATTCTTTGCCTACCTCTCTCTGTCTCACTTGCTCTCTTATTGTATTTCTAAATTTCTCTCTCTCTCTCTCTCTCTCTCTCTCTGGTATTTTTAATTTCTCTCTCACTCTTGTATTTTTAATTTCTCTCTCTCTCTCGTGTATTTTTAATTTCTCACTCTCTCTCTCTTGCATTTTTAATTTCTCTCTCTCTCTCACTTGTATTTTTAATTTCTCTCTCTCTCTTTGTATTTTTAATTTCTCTCTCTCTCTCTGTATTTTTAATTTCTCTCTCTCTCTCTCTTGTATTTTTAATTTCTCTCTCTCTCTCTCTTGATTTTTAATTTTTCTTTCTCTCTCTCTCGTATTTTTAATTTCTCTCTCTCTCTCTCGCATATTTAATTTCTCTCTCACTCTCGCATATTTAATTTCTCTCTCTCTCTTGCATTTTTAATTTCTCTCTCTCTCTCTCTTGCATATTTAATTTCTCTCTCTCTCTCTCTTGCATATTTAATTTCTCTCTCTCTCTTGCATATTTAATTTCTCTCTCTCTCTTGCATATTTAATTTCTCTCTCTCTCTCTTGCATATTTCTCTCTCTCTCGCATATTTAATTTCTCTCTCTCTCTTGCATATTTAATTTCTCTCTCTCTGCATATTTCTTCTCTCTTTCTCTTGCATTTTTAATTTCTCTCTCTCTCGCATATTTAATTTCTCTCTCTCTCTCGCATATTTAATTTCTCTCTCTCTCTCTTGCATATTTAATTTCTCTCTCTCTCTCGCATATTTAATTTCTCTCTCTCTCGCATATTTAATTTCTCTCTCTCTCTCTTGCATATTTAATTTCTCTCTCTCTCTGCATATTTAATTTCTTTCTCTCTCTCTCTCTTGCATATTTAATTTCTCTCTCTCTCTTGCATATTTAATTTCTCTCTCTCTCTCTTGCATATATAATTTCTCTCTCTCTTGCATATATAATTTCTCTCTCTCTCTCTCTTGCATATATAATTTCTCTCTCTCTCTTGCATATATTTTTAATTTCTCTCTCTCTTGTCTTTTTGTTTCTTTTTCTTTCTCTCTCTCTTATTTTTAATTTTTCTTTCTCTCTCTCTCTTGTATTTTTAATTTCTCTCTCTCTCTCTTGTATTTTTAATTTCTCTCTCTCTCTCTGTATTTTTAATTTCTCTCTCTCTCTCTCTTGTATTTTTAATTTCTCTCTCTCTCTCTCTTGTATTTTTAATTTCTCTCTCTCTCTCTCTTGTATTTTTAATTTCTCTCTCTCTCTCTGTATTTTTAATTTCTCTCTCTCTCTGTATTTTTAATTTCTCTCTCTCTCTCTCTTGTATTTTTAATTTCTCTCTCTCTTCTCTTGTATTTTTAATTTCTCTCTCTCTCTCTCTTCTCTGTATTTTTAATTTCTCTCTCTCTCTCTCTGTATTTTTAATTTCTCTCTCTCTCTCTCTCTCTGTATTTTTAATTTCTCTCTCTCTCTCTCTCTCTTGTATTTTTAATTTCTCTCTCTCTCTCTCTCTGTTGTATTTTTAATATCTCTCTCTGTTGTATTTTTAATATCTCTGTTGTAGTTTTAATTTTCTTTCTGTTGTATTTTTAATTTCTCTCTTTTTCTCTCTTTGTATCTTTAATTTCTCTCTCTCTCTCGTATCTTTAATTTCTCTCTCTCTCTCTCGTATCTTTAATTTCTCTCTCTCTCTCTCTCGTATCTTTAATTTCTCTCTCTCTCTCTCTCGTATCTTTAATTTCTCTCTCTCTCTCGTATCTTTAATTTCTCTCTCTCTCTCTCTCGTATCTTTAATTTCTCTCTCTCTCTCTGTATCTTTAATTTCTCTCTCTCTCTCTCTCGTATCTTTAATTTCTCTCTCTCTGTATAATTTCTCTCTCTCTCTCTTTTTGTATTTCTTTCTCTCTCTCTCTGTATTTTTAATTTCTCTCTCTCTCTTCTGTATTTTTAATTTCTCTCTCTCTCTCTTGTATTTTTAATTTCTCTCTCTCTCTCTTGTATTTTTAATTTCTCTCTCTCTCTGTATTTTTAATTTCTCTCTCTCTCTCGTATTTTTAATTTCTCTCTCTCTCTCTCTCTTGTATTTTTAATTTCTCTCTCTCCCTCTCTTGTATTTTTAATTTCTCTCTTTCTCTCTCTCTTGTATTTTTAATTTCTCTCTTTCTCTCTCTCTTGTAATTTTAATTTCTCTCTTTCTCTCTCTCTTGTAATTTTAATTTCTCTCTTTCTCTCTCTCTTGTAATTTTAATTTCTCTCTTTCTCTCTCTCTTGTAATTTTAATATCTCTGTTGTAGTTTTAATTTTCTTTCTGTTGTATCTTTAATTTCCCTCTCTCTTGTATCTTTAATTTCTCTCTCTGTCTCTCTCGTATTTTTTCCATTTATCTCTCTCTTGTATTTTTCCATTTATCTCTCTCTCTGTCTCTCTTTCATTTTCCATTCATCTCTCTCTCTCTTTCTGTCTCTTGCATTTTCTTAATTTCTCTCATTCTTTTGATAGAAACTCTTTCTTTTTTTATTTTTTACTGTTTGTATGTCATTTTTTTTCCTATTATATTTTCCTTCATGTTTTCCCCTTCATTTAAAAAAAAACAAATTGTCTTTAATTTTTCTTCTTTCTTTCATATCTTTTATTCTCTTTCATTTCCTCATTTTTTCATTCATAGCATTACATTCTTTTTATTTTCCTTTTCTCTCATTCTGTTTTGTCTTTTTTACTCTCTTTGTATTGTGCAGGCAGTTTGTTAAGCTTTACCAAGAAGTTTAACTTAAATTTATAAAATTGTATGTTCCACATATTTTATTTTTCTGCACACTCCCACATATTTTTCTTTTTTCTCTCATTTTTTTCTGCTTTTTATCTTAACATTTTTCCACTTTTTTTTATTGATTTTTTTATATTTCTTTAAACTTTTTTAAATCTAATTTTTCTCTCATAACCCTCCTCTCTCTCTCTCTCTCTCTCTCTTTCCCTCTGTCTTTTAATCTATCTTTCCTTTAACATTTTTTATTCTTTTTTTCTTCATCGCTTTCCAGTCCTTCACTGTTCTTTCTATCACCTCTCAAAGTTCTTACTTCTTACCCCCATTTTTGAATCAATCAGAATAACTTTTTTTAATAAAAAAATAAAAAAGCAGTCCTCATATCTTTTAAGCTTTTTAAAAAATATTAGCATATTCCAGACAGCAGTACATAAGAACAATAACAATAAAAAAATATTCTGCAAAACAGCAGAATCAATAAAAATTACAAAAGAAAAACAAAAAGAAAATAATATTTGCATTTTAAATTGTTACTTGAATATTGTCTTAGATTTGTTTCTTAATCCTAACCAAAATCTAGCTGATTTAAAAAGAAATGCAACTTGTATTAAGTATAAGTCCCACTTAAACTGAAGTTTCTGTCTTCCATATTCATTCTACTACTTTTTTCTCTCTGTCATTTTCTCCTTTCTTATTTTTCTTCTTCCTTTTTTATTTTTATTCACTGTCATTATCTATTTCTTTTTTTGTTTTCTGTTTGTTTTCCTTTCCTTTTTTGTTTCATCCTCTATGTCTTACTCTTCTTTTATGTTTCTGTCTTTCTTTATCATCAACTATTCAGTTATCTCTTTCTCCTCCATCATGCATGCCTCTTTTTTTTCCTCTTCTTTCTCTTCCTTCTACTTTTCCCTTGTTTTTCTTATCTCCCTTTTTTTTTATTATCTCTTTTCTTTTTTCCATTTTTTCTTTCCCTTTCTTTTTTCCTCATTTTTCTTCACCTTTTTTGTTTCTTTTTCTCGCTCTTCTTTACCTTTTCTTCCATCCATTTTCTTTTCACCCTTTTCCTTTTTTCTCTTTTTGACCTTACCTTTTCTTTCTACCTTCTTTCCATCTCTTCTGTTTCTATTCTCAGAATATTGATGATAACCCACTTTTTGCCAATGTCTCTCTCTGCATTTTTAATTATAGAATCTCTGAAAGCACATTTTTCAGCAAAATTTCATCTGTTGATATTTTTATAGAAATTGGAATCATTTCAATAGAATGTTTTAAAAATGAAAAAATTAGCTTAAATTTGAATATTTGTTTTAAGTAAAAAAAGGTTGTTTACTTACACTTTGTTCTACAATATTAAAATAGCTAAATTGATTCACTTTTAATGAGAACTAAACATAAACAATTTTAATTTCTTTTTGTACTAAAATCCTACTTAATTAGTTATTATTTTCTTCTAATTTCATAATAATAATTGATTCCTGTGTTTAAATATTATTTCTTATTAGTTTAAACATTATAGTTAGCAGATTCATGTGTTTGAGTTGACATCCCTAGTTTCTTTAACAGTGTAAATTTTTACATCAACTGGCTTATATTCAAGTGTTTAAAAAAAAAACAGTGCCTTCTGGCAGGGGTCAAACTAATGTTTTTTTTTTGTTTTTTTTTTATAAGCGTTTCACCCCGAGCAAGGCATGTCACTGCCACTACTGTGCAGGGGGCTATGTAGAGTGGAGAAAGGCTGATTAAATATAGGAAATGACAGAGGGTGGGTGATAGGCGGGTAAGGATACCGAGAATGAGGGTTGGGTAGATGAGAGTGTTGTGAGAATAGTTGGGAGTTAGTGTGATAGGAGGTGTCTATTGACCCTACATTTAAACACCTGGAGATTGTAACTGTCGGGAAAGCAGACTTGTGGAAGGGAGTTCCACAGGCGGGAAGCGCGAGAAAAGAAGCTGTTGGAGTAGAATTTACGGTTAGAAGAATTAATGTTGGATTATGAATAAAATCCATTCTTTATAAATTACTTTGTTTACATTTTATTTATCTATTTTTTTTTTTTTTTTTTTACAGTAATGTTTGCCTAATACATTCCCCAAGAGTCACTCAAGGTAAAAGGTTACTTTTTTGGATTTGTATTAGTGTAAGTATAGGAAAGCGTTACAAGTTCAAGTAAATTCTAGGAGGAACCGGAAACCCACTTCTTAACAAGGGATAAACCTCTACTCTTGTTCAAAAGATCAAGGAGGTGTATGAACCAGATGATAGGCGAACCTATTTACTCCTATGACATAAATTTATCTGCACTCATCTGTGATACTTCAAAGTTGTTAGATCCATCTTTGCTTAATAGGAACAAACTTGCATTTAATTTAATCTCACCTGTAAACAGAATTATCAGATTTAATGCTGATACTCATAATCAGTCAGTTAAGTGCCATACGTGATACACGCTTGGGTGATAATGTCTCGAAAGAGACATGACTGACTGGACAGAAGGTTATCCTGCAGTTGTTTGCCTTTGCTTTATGTAGTAGACTGGTTGCCAGCCAAGGCTATAGAACCCGATCTGTCCTGTTATTTAACCCATAACTGGAGGGAAGAGATGGATTAAAACCTTTCCCAAGGGTATTTGCACATGAGTGAATGCAAGGAATTCAGCTGGAATTTGAACTCGGCTCCCTTATTCCTCGTTCTGAGTCGATATCCACTGCACCACAACACACATCTGATACTCATAATAAAATATAGGAAAACTTAGCACCTTCTGCAAGATATATTTTTTAGAATTTTACAAAAATGCAACTGTCAAATAATTCCAACTTTAAATAATTTTTGAGCTGCTCAAAATAACTTTTTTTTATTATACAGAATTATACCATGACTAGCAGTATAGCCCGGCGTTGCTTGGGTGTGATGAAAGCTTTAAAACTAATTCATGGTCCTGGAGCTCAGACTCTTTGGGCATTGGCACGAAAGACTAAAAAGCAATAATTGTTTCCAGTTAAAGCGAAACTGTAGACTGAAAGAAAAATGAATGGATGTAAATCAAATTTTGGTTTCCTGGTATCGATATCAAATTTTCTGCACTATTGTAAGAACTGCAACCTTGAAACTTCTGAATATCGTTTCTTATGTCTTTGTCTATGAGTGTATGAAATTTGATTAAAATCGGACCACTCCTTCTATAACCCGATTTTTTTCTATTATCGATTTTTGATATTTATTGGGGGTATCTCAATTCAAAACCTAGCTAAGAACACTCAGAGGCGCTTATAGTACAACTGTGTAAATTTTCAAGAAAGTTGGTTCAGCCATTTCGGAGTCTATAGGTAATGGATACACAGACACACACATGGACAAAGTTCCATTTATAAATAAGTTTAGATAGATATTAAAAGGTTTCTATGTCCAGTTATCAATGATAACAACTGAGTTCTCAGTTTAAAAGGTAGGTATTCTGTTAAGTGTTGCAGACACTGAATAAGGTCAGGTCACTCACTGTTTTGCCTTGTCCATAAAAAGACACTGATTGTGTTCAGCTGCCTGTATTTGTAGCCAAGTTCCAAAGGCTGAAGTGGCAAAGAACAGTGACCTCATTTGTTCATTTGGCACAGCTCAGCAGTGATTCTGACACCACCATAAATCATTAAGAATAATGTTAATAGTTGTAAGCTTCAGAAGAGTTGCATTTCTTAAATGGGGAAACTGAACCTTGCTTTACTGTGAAAGCTTTTTGTATCTTAGCAGTTTAAATCACTTCAGGCATATTAGGGGTCATAATAATAGAGGACACAAGTTTGAAGCCTACTGGAAGGAACATTTTCTTTATTAAGATTCGAATGCACAGGCCGGTAGGTGTAAATTTATCCTGCTTAAAAAAAATGGTGATGTCTACTTGAACATGTACATAATAGGATGTTTCAAGTAATAAGAAATATATATTTACCTGCTTTGAGCAGTTTTGATTCTCATTAAAATTCATAAAAATAAATTTCTAACAAAAACATGGTGCCACATCCCAAATTATGAAAATAAACAGCTGATCAATAATGTTCACCCTGTAAAGCCCAAGAGCCACTTGAGGTAGAGGTTTATAGTGTAAGAGGTAAGAAGCACAGTTTACATGCATATATATGGAGAAGATAACAGTTAACCCTAGACTTGAACAAGTTAAGATTGTATTGATTAGAAAAACATCTTCTTGGGAGAGAGTTCCACAAAGTACCAGTTTGTAGGAAGCTGTTTGGGTGGAACCTTTATCTCACCATTGGCATACAAAGGGAATGAAGGTGATTTGCTCTAGTGTGTGTGTGTGTGTGTGTCTGGCATGGTGAATCTTAACTGTCAAGGCCAGAACTGATGGAACTAAGGAATGTAGTTCATATGAACGCTTTCCATGGAAATAGGAATAGAGTAGTGAAAGGTTTCTAATGTTTCATCAATAGAAAAGGGATGTGAAAAAAATGTGAAAACAATTCATCACCCACAAGGCTATGTTAGGATCTATCAAGACTGAAGAGTGAATACTGAACAACTCCTGCCCAAATTTAGTACTTAATTTTTGGCCTGACCTGATCCTAGGCAGAAGTTTTCATCTATACATTAATAATCTTGACATTTTTATGGGTACAGTGCAAGTTTTATTGGTTTCCTGGGGATAGGATGATTGTTGCATTCTTTTTTTTTTCTCTTTATTTTTTTCTTTTTATTTGTGAGGTTGATATATGATAGGATTATAAAGAAAATCCAATAGACTTATTTCCATCTGACAGCAGTTACAAAGATACAGGTCTGACTATAAGCTTATGCCTGCATAATTCTATTATATCTAATTTTATTGTTTTTCAGGGATAGATTGACTGCTGCTTTTTTGCATTAGGTCTCATTAATTTCTTCAATTAAACCATAAAAATTACTAGACCTTCTTGTATGAGCATAATTAGTGTATCTTTATTGTTGATATATAATTATGTGTGTTTGTAAGATACTCATTTATGTTTGCATGGGCATACAGTTTATCTGATTATGCAAAACATTATGTGTTGGGCAGGGGGAATGTACATATTGCATATCAAGCAAGTAATGGATTTTTGATACTAACCAAATCCTCGTTCTATGATCCAGGAAAAGTAAATACTCTGGATATAGATATATAGATCTGATAATTCATTTGAATATTGTTTTGTTTTTGTTATTTTTCATTTGTGGAATCACAGTGGGATAAAACTGGTCGACATTATTCTTTTACCCAAATTCTGTTGGGCAATGAGCACATCTTTCTGGGTTATTTTTTGATGCTAATTCTGAAAATCAAGTCCAGATAATAGATCCACAGAAAATTATGTATTTCTAGGTCAGAAAATAGACTGAAACTGCTGAAAATACACTTAAGAAGTTAAGATGTTTTTCCTTGTATGATAAGTTATGTGAACTTAAAACATTTCAAGTGTTTTACTTACATTATTATGTCCTGACACTTCACAGGGAAATTAGACATTTTGGCTTATTTTGAGCAAAAAAGGTATCATCTATACAGAGAAAACCTGATGTGATGAGGCAAAATAGCCCAGAATCATATCCCAACAACATTTGGTTAAAAAAAAAATGTTGACCATTAAAAAGGCTTGCGGCTCGGATTAAGGAATCTCAGTGCAGAATTAAAATTCCAGTCAAGCTCATTATGTTCACTTATGTTTTAATACCCTTGGGAAAGGTATGACTCCATCTCTTCTATGGGTAAATAGCAGGACAGACTGGGTTCTATAGCTTATCGTCTAGGAGAACAACTCTGAATTCAAAACTGTATTTTGCTCTGCTGAAGCACATACTATGCAGCTAAGGAAAGGATCATGGCTGGATTTGATGATCCAGCTATGGTTGACCTCATTTTTCATTTCATTCCAAGTGAAGCAATAAAGCCATGAAGATGCAAGGAGGTACTGAATGTAAAAGAATATGCAAAAAAAAAAAAAAAAAAATAGCATTGAGAGAGATCGATAAAAGAATTAAGATTTTATTAATATTAAGGAATTAATGTTTTTATTAATAATAATAATAATGGTTTGCTGTTAATACAGGCAACTCCTGAATCCAATCCAACCCCAAATGTAATATCCTGTATTCTTTGCCAGTATGGCCGAGAGAGGGAACGTACATAATCTGGGCATTGCATGCTCTCCATTGCCCAGGCCTACACTCTGGAGAGGTCACTCCAATCTCATTATCAAATGACTGAATTTTGACCAAACAGCTTGTTACATTTATCACACAAGATAAAGGAATGCCTAAATATTCAGTAAATTTACTTTTTCACTTATCTAAATAATTCAGTACAGTTTTAAGAAAATCTAATTAAACTTAACTGATAATTACTTTTTTTGGTTTATTTAGATAATGTCATAAAAAGATTGTAGGACGCCATTCACCTAATTTGTAACAATGTGAAATCTCAGATGACAACAATGCTTATTATTACAAAGGTTGTAGATTTTCTAATTTATGACTGAATTTTGACAAGGCAGATATAAATTCTTTCTATACAAACATAAATTATATTAAAAAAAAAAAACTTTACTGACAGAAAAAGTAACACCATAATGTAGCTTCCGTGTACCTTTTCTCTAAATACTTTCATGGTAATTATTCTGATAAATTTTCTGCTATGATAGCTAGACTTTATGAATTTGAGTGCAGTACTAGATTGGCAATGAGGTTTCATCCAATTACAGTTAAATTTGCTAGATGCAACTAAATAGGTCAAATCTCACCATTTTATACTTCTAATTTTGTGCATTGTTTTTGATTTTGTCCACTGCAAAGTTTAGTAAGGTCTGTTCGGGCACCATTTGTAAGAAAAAGAGCACCATGATGCAATTCACTGTGCCAAACATTTGGAAACATCATACTGTATTCTTTGGCATTCATATGAACATTTCAGAACATTTGAGTGTCAACCTGAGGGCAGTGCCGAGGATTCAGAAAGAAATGGATGAGTCTAATGATGATTATGAAGGTATGGCAACTCAGAAAATTCACTCTGATTGTTCTGATGAGAAAAGGACTCCCACATTTTTTGGTAAGGACTTTCAAACTCAAAATAGAGGCTTACATCAAATACCTTGAGGAGATAGTGCTGCCCTGGGTCAAAAGGATGGCTGCTGGAAAACACAATGTTTAGCAACAGGACTCTGCACCATATCACACAAGCAGAGGAACCCAGTCATGTATGGCTGTCAGATAATTTCTGAGAATACATCACCCCCTCTACTCTCCAGGCTGCAACCCCTTTGCTTAATACGTGTGCAATGCAGTTGAGAAAGAGAACAGCAAAACTTCTTATAACACTAAAGATGAATCAAAAGCAAGGTTATGGCAGCATTCACCAACTTAAACAAGGAGACTGTTCAGAATAGTTGCAGGAGATCCTGAAGAGGGCATGGTTGAAGCCAATGACAATTTTATTAGATAAATTTACTCTTTAGTATTTCAAGATATTTTTCTTTAATTTTGGTCAATATATTTGTTAAAATGAGATTTCAGTGTTATTTTCATTTTTGCATAATTTATCCATCTCACTCTGTATATATAAAATGTAGAATATCTTATATTATAATTTATCTATATTATATCTATATCTATATCTATATATATTTATATTATAATTTATATTTATAAATATCTTATATCATAATTTATCCATCTCACTCTGTATATATAAAATGTAGAATAATCTTCAGATGGCCTGGAGATTATTATCAAGCATGAAACCAGACTATCGTCGCTCGGTGTTGACCTAGGTGTTTTTGTGCTAATGTATTTTTGACTCTAAATTCACTGAAGGCTTCATTCAATGCATAATCACTGATGCTACAGAAACTAACAATAAAAATATACAAACACACATATATAAACTTTTCCAAGTGTTATATATAACTTGTGTATTCCTTTTCTTGTATATGTAAGATTGCTCTAGTTTAAATAAGTTTTTTTTAAATACTTAAGTTCTTTTCAATACACCTAAAAACATTATTTTATTTATTTACAGAAAAATAGAATTTTGTGCTTTTTAAAAATGAATGTCTGTTTATTTTGAAGCCTGAGTTCAATTGTTCTTTTCATGTTTTTTTTAAATGAATGTTTCAGCATTCTGGCAGTTAAATTATCTAATCTAATCTAAACTTATTTATAAATGGAACTTTGTCTCTGTGTGTGTGACCTATAGACTCTGAAACGGATGAACTGATTTTCTTGAAAATTTACACAGTTGTACTATAAGCGTCTGCAAGTGTTCTTAGCTAGGTTTTGTATCAAGGTACCCCGAATAAATATCAAAAATTGATAATCGAAAAAATCGGGTTATAGAAGTAGTGATCCGATTTTAATCAGATTTGATCCACTCATAGACCAAGACATAAGAAATGATATTCAGAAGTTTCAAGGTTGCAGTTCTTACAATAGTGCAGAAAATCGATAATATATATATATATTTATATATAAAAGGCAAGATGTTTGTGTGTGTCTGTTTATCTGTCTGTATGTCTGTATTTTTTTCAGCTCTTTTATTTTAGTTTTTGCTTCAGGTTTGGCTCTAAGTAGGTATAATTGTAGTTCTTAGTCTCAGCCATGATACCATTTACTCAGAGGACTTATTTAGCCTTCAAAATTCAGTTTACGACAAAAAAACTTATTTGATATCAATACCAGGAAATGAAATTTTGACTTACATCCATTCATTTTTCTTTCAGTCTATGGTTTCGCTTTAACTGGAAACAACTATTGCTTTTTAGTCTTTCATGCCAACATCAAAAGAGTCTGAGCTTCAGGACCATGGATTAGTTTTAAAGCTTTCATAACACCCGAGCAATGCTGGGCTATACTGCTAGTTTCAAAATAAATAGGCACCTATTCTGAAAAATCACTAAGTGTAAACTGAGTTTATTTAGTCTTTAGAATTTTAAATGATTAAAATATTCAACTATCAGGCATTGATTTTATAGTTTAATCTGTTTGAATGATTAAAATACCTGATATTATAGGATAACTCTAGAAGTTAACAGACAAAATGGTTATGTGTAAAAATAATCAAATGGCCATGCATTCCAAAAGTTGTTTGAATTGTTGAACTCATTTTTTGTGTTATTTTTCTTGTTAGCACAACATTTCAGTTAATCTATTGTCCAGCTGACTTCAGCTGTTCTATTAGGTAAGATAAACAATGACTTTTTTTTCTTTTGTTGGTGATGATAAAGAAAAAAAGAAAGAATAGTGATTTCATCTTTAAAGGAAGTTGGCCGAGACAGGGTAACAGTAACAAGCACCCAAATGAGTTGAATAGCCCAAATTCTTTGATTGTTTTAAAATTTCGGTTACGATATGCTGAGAATGTAGGAATGCTCAATAGTAAATTTAAATCTTAAAATTTCTGGCATCCAACTTGTTGAGTCTCATTCAGTTTCTTAAAGCTTTTGTTTTTATTGCTGTTATTTTAAAAATCCAAAGGCAATGTCTTGAGAAACTGAATGAGTTCAGCTAAACTGTGTGTTTAGACCTGTTAGATGCTAGAAATCTTAAAATTTAATGGCCTTACATTTTTATTTGTTTAAAGTTTCTGCGAGTAGTTTGTAAAAAATATTTTTCAATATATCCTTAAACATATCTTTATGTATATTTAAATACATTCATCAAATGTAAAAATACAAATATATAGAGTTGTATGCCTTGCTTTTTGTTAGTTTTTTATATACATACTAACATTTTGTCCCAAATATGTAGCTAGTCTGCAGGAAACAATTGGTGAGCCAAGTTCAAATTCTTGTCTCGTTTGTTGATTTCACTTTTGTGTGAATACTCTTGTGAATAGACTAGGATTAAAGTCTAGTATTTGTGCAATCTGTGCCAAGGATCAAATTGTGGTATCTGTGCTCACTCTGCGTCTAGGATCAAGGTGTGATATCTGCGCTCGCTCTGCACCTAGGGTCAAGGTGTGATATCTGCGCTCGCTCTGTACCTAGGATCATAGTTTGTTTTATCTGCAAAAGCATTTATACATAAAAAAAATTAAATGATATCAGTGATATTGTCAGGAAAGAAATGGCTCAAAATATTTTGATGTTTTATCACTTAACCAACTGGTACTTGATCAAGTGAGGTGAATTCTTTTGATTCAGAAAAAATATGGGGCACATATATGGATTGAATATCATGAAAGTACAATTACACCTAACACTGCATAACAAACTATGACTCATTAGACTTTCACAGCATCTTTTAGGACTTTTTGTTTGCAATCAGTTGATGTCTGCAGTAGAAAATTGTTTATGGTAGGAATTGATCAGATAAGTTATCAAACACGAGCATACACATCATTTTTTTTTTTTTAAATTTACAAAGCTTTGCTTAGTGAAGACGAGACCACAACCTACTTACACCATCCCGTGTTCTAAAAGGGTTACTTATTGAAGCACTGATCATATTGGATGTTGCTTAACTCTGATGATCAAATAAGAGTGCAGAACATTCAGCATAATTTCATTGTAAGCCATGTAGATATTTTTCTTTTATATACCTTGTCCCTTCAGGACGTGGTTGATTATATCTTGCTACAACTTCCTATTCTTTGTAAGCTCTTAGTAATGTTTGTTCTTTTACTGTAGTGTCTGTACTGCCTTCCGTTAACACAAGGTCTATTACTTGCTGTTTCTTTCTACCCCTCACGATATCCATTCGGTGTAGAATTCTCCAAGCAGTCTTTTTTCATTAAGTGTCCCAGAAATTTCAACTACCTCTTTCTTATTCAAAGCATATCTGTCCTTTTTGTTTCTATTTTCCTTAAAACTTCCTTGTTGTTCATGTTTTGTCCATGGTATTCTCAGTATCCTTCTGTAGATCCAAATTTCTGTTGCCTTATTTTTTCTTCATCTGTGAAGAAATTGTCTAGTATAGCTGCTATGTAGAAGGATGGAGATTACATAGCATTTCAGTCTTCTTTTCCTTGTTTGTAACAAAATTTTTCCATTTCTTAATGTTTGCTTAGCTTTTGGAAGGTATCTTTCACTGTCCCAATACATCTTTAGATTTTTGTCATATTTTCCATCTGTTAAAATGCTTCCCAAATATCTAAATTTCTCTGCTTGTTTGATTTGGACTTTTCCAATTCATCACTTGCATTATATAAGTCAATGTTTTCACAATAAAATAACCAACTATTTTTGGCAGATTTTTCAGGATATATTTGTTTGTAAAATATATCTGGTGTGTTTCAGTTTACAACATCATCTTCTTCATGTGCTCTGTCCCTTCAGGATAAAGAGAATTATAGACTTTCACTTGGCTCTGTCTCTTGTTGCTCTCAATATTTTTCGTTTTGATCTTTCTTCTAAACCTCACTCCACCATCCTATCAAATATATCTTGTGCTGCTTTCCCCTGCCTCTTTTTCCTTCTATTTGTCCTGTGAGTATTAGGTTCTCCAGACCTTGCTTTTTCATTATTTGTCTCAGGAACATCTACCTTTACAAAAGATACCGATAAATTCTTTTAAGTGAAGCTTACAACTACATGTTGAAACATTGGTTCCTGTACAATCATTGATGTTAAGCCTGATCAGTATCTAGATAAGTGACCACTTGGGAATAATACCATGTGCTGTAAACTTGGATATGCAGGTAGTGTAATGGATAATGACTTGGAATTGTTAATTAGAGAGCTAATTCCAGTTTTATTACATACATTTATGCACAAATACCCTTGAATCTACCTCTTGTTCCTCAAGCTATGGGTTAATTAGTAAGACATGTGAATAAAGAATTATTATCGCCTCCAAAAAAGAAAAAGAATTGCATACAGAATATTATATTTCAGCATTAAATAACCCATAGATGTCAGTCAGTCAGTTAAGTGTCATACGTGATACACACTTTGGTGATCATGTCTCAAAAGAGACATGACTGACTGAGCAGAATATTATCCTGCAGTAGGTTGCTATTACTTTCTGTGGTAGACTGGTTGCCAGCCAAGGCTATAGAACCCAATCTGTTCTGTTAGTTAACCCATAACTGGAGAGAAGAGATGGATTAATACCTTTCCTAAGGATATTTGCGCGTAAATGAATGCCAAGAATTCAACTGGAATTTGAACGCAGCTTCCCGCTTTCTTGTTCCAAGCGGATATCCACTGCACCACAACATATGCCATTAAACAAAAGCAATAAAACCAATTCTTATGAGTGGTTAAGGTTTTTAAGAAAGCACAACATGATTTTTTTATTCTTAAATAAATTCAAAATGCATAGACCATATCTAAATCTAAACTTTGGAACTTTGTGTGTGTGTATGTGTGTCTGTGTGTGTATCTGTTACCTATCAACTTCGAAACGACTGAACCGATTTTCTTGAAAATTTACACAATTGTACTCTAAGCATCTGCGAGTGTTCTTAGCTAGGTTTTGGTCGAGGTACATATCGAAAATCGATAATAAAAAAAATCAGGTTATAGGAGTGGTCTGATTTTTAATCAGATTTGATACACTCATAGACAAAGACATAAGAAACAATATTCAGAAGTTCCAAGGTTGCATTTCTTACAATAGTGCAGAAAATTGATAATATATATATATATATATATAAATAAAAGGCAAGATGTTTGTGTGTATGTCTGTATGTGTTATCTGTCTGTATGTCCTTTATACAAATCCACAATTTTTATCCGATTCTCGCCAAACTTCACACAAATATTCTTTATCTCCAGGACCATGGATTAGATTTAAAGCTTTCATTACACCCAAGCAACACTGGGCTATACTGCTAGTAAACATATATTTGATTAACATAGTATGCTATATACCTGAATAAATTATTATTTTGCAGATGAACTCTTTGACATTCTATAACCTTCATCATTCTTTTAACTGTTGAACTTTAACTTTTCTGTTTCAACCATAACATTATTTACAGTAGTTATCGTTCCTTCCCAGATATCTTCTTTACTTAAATAATGTTTTCCTTTCTCATATATATTGATTTGGTACCCCAACTTTATGAATATAATAGATTAAAATAGAAAATGGTTAAGAATAGAAAAATAATTTAAAAACATATGTTTCGTTTAACAAAAGTGAAAAAGAAGAGGAAAAAATAAATAAATGCTTTTTCTATTATAAGGAAATTTGTGGAAGAGAAAAGGGTCTCATAACTTTTAAATCCTACCAGTCTTTCAATAAATATTTGACTAAGTGATTTGATGTGATAAAAGATAAAGTTTAGGAAATAGATTTTTGAGTGCCCAGGTCAAAAACTGTCTTTACTTTATCTTGACCACACATTAAGAAAAGATAATAGAATTTTCCCTTTCTCCAGGCAATAAGAAAAACGCCTGGTTAAAGTGTCAGGGCTATAAAAACATCCGGCGACCTTCACACAAAGCTTTATTAAGATAAAAAGTTTAAAAAATCCTAGAAAATACTTGGAGGCTTAGTGCAAACATCCCGTTTACGCATCAAAGGAAGCAAAATTTTAAGTACCTTGAAATTTTGGACTTACAGTTGCCAATGCTTATCGCCCGGTGGTCTAGTCACTTCCAATTATTTTAATATAAAATACAAGTGATTTTGCCGAGCAGATCAGTTAGTTTGAGTTGAGTTAGTTCAGCCGGGCTGCGTGCTTGAAGTAGAAACTCCGTTCTTCTTGAGTCGGTCGGTTCTCCATTAATTAGAGTTAGAGCTGAGTGCCACATCGCCTGCCCCAACTGAAAGACTAACTCTAAACAAAATAAAGCATCGATTTAACTCATCCAAGTTGTGGAAGTTCGTTCCTTATAGTTTATCTTGTACCCCCAGCTTGAGGCTTTGACTTTTTCAATCAACCCCCGGCAACATCACAGCGTGGAGAACGGCCACCGGAGAAATTGTTCGAACCTCCATTGGGGTGTTACACCATCTCCTCGCTGTTGTCTTTTAAATCATAGTAATTGATGGTCCAACTTTTAGCTAGACCATCACATCCATTGAATGCAACTCTCTGTTTATCACAAAATTACTGGCTTATTGCAAACATCACGTTGAAATCATCAAAGTTAAGCAACATCAAACCTGGATAGTATCTCGATGCTTGACTGTTTGGAAATACTGGCTTCTGTAAGCTTGGATGTGCCAGTAGTGTCATGGATAATGGCTCAGAATTGTTAATTGGAGAGCCAAGTTCCATTTCCTGTTTGTATTTACACTATTTGTATTGGTTGGACGGTTATCCTCATCTTTGTTGCCATATTCATAACATTTTGGCAGTTATAACTCTGGCCGTCTTCTGGTGATTAGAATTTTGAACTGAACTCTTTATTTCATCCATGAGAGTAGATCATTCTAGTTCTATGTGCCATGCTTCTTCTTGATGTCTCAGTATCATAATTTGTATTTATTTCTGAGATTAGTAATTTTCAATAATCTTGGAATTATTTTGAACTTTTGTTTTCATCTTGGTTGATGTAGGTGTTATAATAGACACAATGTTTCGACCAAGTGCCCTCTGGTCATCAGGTGTCCATAGATTGGCTGAGGTGATTTATCTCGTTGATTATTGTGAAATATTCTGTGAGATCAATTATTGTTCTTTCATGTTGGAATTTGGTACTCTCAAATTGATCTTACAGGATCTTTCACAATAATCAACAAGATAATCCACCTCAGCCAATCTATGGACACCTGATGATGACCAAAGATTACTTGGTCGAAACGTTGTGTCTATTATAACACCTATATCAACCAAGATGAGAACAAAAGTTTGACATAATTCCAAGATTGTCTCAGTATCAGTTATCTCCCTTTAACTGAACTCTCCAAGTTTTTGTTCACATCTGCTTTTTTCAGGTATTAAACTCACAGTGCTTTTGGGTCAAGTTATAGGATTTAACCAATGCTTTTATTTTCTGGACTATGTGTCCTTGAGGACAATCTTCCCTGGTGGACAAAAAATAAGGGTTCAGTTTGAAATTCTAATCACCTGAAGAAGGTCAGAGCATACAATGGCTGAAATATCATGATTATGGCAATGAAGATAAGGACAACAGTCTAAACAATGTAAATAGTGTAAATAATTACAATACCACATCTCAGAAATATGGACAAATTCCTGTTGGGTTTGTTATATTCACTTACATGTATGAATCCACCTCTTATTCCTCCAGCTATGGGTTAATTAGTAAGACTGGTATCCCTAAACCCTCCTCCAAAAATTTTTGCTATCTGAAAATATTTTCTGGCTTTAAATAACCTGCAATGGGTTGATAAGCCATAAAAATGAATCAATGAAAATAAAAAAAAACACTATTTAGAAATCTGTTTGATATTATTTAACTGGTCTGCTCATAAAAAAATAGGGGAAATTTTTTTCTTAAATAATTTTTGTAGATTTGCATTTATTAAACTTCTCTCACAACATTTGTAAGAAGAAAAAAAAATGAATTTTTTTTTTTTTTATCATTCCAGATAAAGGAGTCCTGCTTTTATTATAAATACAGTGTGAAATCACTTCCTTAAAGAGTGACCTGTATTTTGTTTTTATTTACAATTGGCCAGTTTGAAGATGTGCTTATGTCACTGATAAACTCATACTACTATGAATTGGAAGAAAAAAGAACAAAATTAGTTGTATGTAGTTACTAATAGCATGGGCACAACTTCAAAGTTGATATTTGTAAATAAAAACAAAGTACAGGTAACTCTTTCAGAAGATATTGATGTGACATTGTATTCTTATAATGAGCAGGATCCCTGCTTTTAAATTAATAAAAAACAATCAATATTTTAGCAAAAATAATTATTTCCTATTATGAGCAGACCCATTAACCCCACTAGTGCCATTGGTTTTTATGTCAATCAGCTAAGTGCCACATGTGATCGAGTCAGCTAAGTGCCACATGTGATCGAGTCAGCTAAGTGCCACATGTGATCGAGTCAGCTAAGTGTCATATATGACACATGCTTAGGAGATCATGTTTCTCTCGAACCCTGCCTGACTAGGCAGAAGATTTTCCCACAGTAGGTTTCCATTTCTTTCTGCAGTAGACTGGCTGCCATCAATGCTATAGAACCCAATATGTTCTGCTGTTTAACCCATAGCTAGAGAGAGAAGAGGTGGATTAATACCTTTCCCATGGGTATTTGCGCATAAGTGAGTGCAACAAATTCAACTGATTTTATGTACTTTACTTAAATTGCATATTTTGTTTTAATGATATTTGCTTAAAAAGGCATTTTGTTGCTTTCATGTCTTCAGCAAATGTTCTTGAGGATCTGCCTTTAACAATCTATTTATATTTACAGCAACAGTTTCAATTCTTTGGTTAACCAATTTTTCTGGCTTATTGTTGTCATGTCTTTTGTAACGTTTTTAAAGGCAGATATTTTCTTTCATTTCTTTTTAGCCTTTGCTAATGTTTGTCTTTTTTTAATTCCGTTCTCTGTTCGACTTATTTTGCAATTTCCAACATCATTGTGTTCTAATCATTTGCTACCTTTTTTATTATACCTTGTTTCTCTTTTCATTTTTCATTTTACCTTCTCGGTCTCATATTTTACATTAGAATCAAGTGGAATGCTTATATTGAATTTATTGCTATGTCTGTTGCTAGGAAAGTTGGTTCATCTGAGAGACCCTTTCTGTCTTCTATCAGCATAAATGAGGAGATGGTTGCATTGTGCCTTTGCAAGCTAACATTCTCGGCTGACATGAAGTGGAAAAGTTATAGCCCATTGTGTCATGCTGAAACAATTTTTCTTGCCAGAATCCGTCTTGCACATATCTTGCTTTGAATATTGCTACCACATCTGGTTCAGTGTTTCTGCTATTATATTTAAAGATTCTTTATAAAATCCAAAGAATCTGCAATGTTATCGGCCCTGATCTGGCATCTCTGTTTCAGTCACTTTTTCAACACTGTCACAAAGCTTCCTTGTTCCTTTTCTATGAATACTTTCATAGTAATTGTTCTTATAGACTTCCCTTTATGGTACCTCGACTTTGAGTTAAGCATACTACTAACTTGGTGGCAAGCTTTAATCATGTTACAGCTGAAATGGCTAGATGCAACTGTAAGTTCTATGCTAACAGTTTCTTCTCTTGCACTTCTTGCTTGTGGAACTCTCTTCCGACTTCTTGCTTCCCAGTCAACTTTCATCTTCAAAAATCAATTGTTATCTATTGTCTTAATTCTTGTTCTTTTTAATATTCTCCTTAATTATGCTTTTTTTTTCTTATATTCTTTAATACTCAGTAACCCCTTGAGTCTTAGTGGCTTCATTATCTTGTCTGGATTTATGCTGTTGTGGCTACTTGGTTTTCAGTTATGTTTGATCTTTAAAAATTTCAATTCTTAATTCCAGTTCTTTTATTGTTTTCTGTGCTTGAGCGTTTTCATATTCTCTAACACTATTGTTATAGGGAAACACATCTATTCCTCAGATAATGGACTCTCCCTCCTATATTAATAAGAGTTAACAGGAAGTTCATACAAATTCTTTATACTTCTATTGGAGTTCAGTAGAACTACTAGGCAGTTGATATTAGTCAGCAGTTAGCCAAATACTAAGGAGTCAGCTTTCAGCAGAAGACTACCAAGTTCCTAACATTTTGGGTAGGTTAAGTTGATTAGCAACTGACATAGCATGATTATAACCTTCAGGGCAAAAACTACTCTACAACAATTATACAAGGTGTCCATAAAGTCTGTGTGCACTTTAAAAAAATTTATAACTTTCTTTGTATTTGTGATAGAAATAATATGTAAAAAACATTATAACGTTTAATGTACTTAGTTTTAAATATAGTTATTGAATAACTCTTTACCACAAAATCTGCAACAATTTTTAGATAAGTAAAAATATATGAACTGCAAAATCGTATTACCCTTTGTATTGCTAATGATGGAGGACATGTAGAAACTTAAATAAAATTTCAATAAAACCTTAAAAATATAGATTTACTTCTTTCTAATCCTTTTTACAAATTATTTCTATCACAAATACAAATAAAGTTATAAATTTTTTAAAGTGCACACAAACTTTATGGACACCTTGTATAATCAATTATGTCTTAATGGTTTATTGTCTTACTTGAGATGAAATGATTAAAAAAATATGTAAGTCTACCATTCATCCATTCACTGATTGCTGTCATATCT
The DNA here is from genome assembly GCA_037127315.1 of Ascarosepion bandense. Lineage (NCBI taxonomy): Eukaryota > Metazoa > Mollusca > Cephalopoda > Sepiida > Sepiidae > Ascarosepion > Ascarosepion bandense. The sequence goes on along the minus strand of JBBBDQ010000865.1, from coordinate 3,311,768 downwards.
GGTCTAGTGTTTATACCTAAAGATTCTTGTAAAAATCCAAAAAAGAATCTGTAAAGTTATTGTTTCTGCTTTACACCCAGTTTTTGTCTTCCATCTTAAACCATAATGGAACTAGGCCAGAAAATTGTTAAGCCCATTCTTAAAACAGTAATGGGATTAGATCAAAAATTCTGTACACCCAGTTTCTGTCATCCTTCTAAAAATCATAATAGGACTAGACCTGAAACACTTTAACCTCAGTTTTTTTTTTAACCTTCTTAAAATCTTAATGGAAATAGACCAGAAAATATGTACATGCAAATTTTTCTTCTTTCTTAAAATCATAATGAAACAAGACCAGAAACTCATTAAGTACAGTTTTTGACTTCTTTCTTAAAATTGTAATGGAACTGAATGAGAAACTCTTTACAATCAGTTTTTGTCTTCTATTTTATAAACATAATGGAACTAAACTGAAAACTCTTCTGAACCAGAAACACTTAACACCGTTTATTTATTTTTTTGCCCTCCTTCTTAAAATCATAGTGGAACTAGATCAGAAACTTGTTACAAGTTGTCTTCCTTCTTCAAATCAAAATGGAACTAGACAAGAAAATCTTTATCCCCAGTTTTTGTCATCCTTCTTCAAATCATAATGGAACTAGACCAGAAACTCATTATAGCAAAAAGCACTTTTGACAGAGTTTTAGTCTTCCTTCTGAAAATCGTAATGGAATTAGACTGGACACTCTTTGCAATCAGTTTTTATCTTCCTTCTTAAAATCATAATGGACCTAAACCAAACATTCTTTAAAGTTAACTGAAGTAATCAGAAAAAAGTATCAATTTTATGCAATGAAAAATAAAATTTAACACTAAATTTAACACTCCATTGTAAGTATTTTTTTTATAGTCTAGTTTTGTAATTGGAATTATGTTAATTTATTAAATTTAAGTTCTATGTCCTGTTTGCTTTTAGGAAACTGGATGTCCTATGCCTGCTGATCAGCCACTGGATACCAGCTGTATTGACTGGATTCGAATGGGCACTACTGTGGCCACCAATGGCCTGCTGGAAAGGAAAGGTGAAAGAGTGGCTTTGCTTATCACAAAAGGATTCAAAGACTTACTGCATATCGGAAATCAATCACGACCAAAAATATTTGACCTGGTAAGTCATACAAAAAAAAAGATATCTCGGAATTAGCTGATATTATTTATTATTTTGTATCTTCTAGAGATTCATAACTAAAAAAAATGTTAAGTATGTTGGGGCTTGTATGCGTAAATTCCACGGACACTCTTAAGATTTCTCTAACATCTGTAGTCCTGGGTATGAAGTTAAACTGTATCTGGCAGCAAGGCCTCTGATTGGGAGGTTGTGAGGAGCATGGGACCACCTCTTTGTTGTTGTTGTTCTCAGGTCCACCCTGACCGGGAGTGGTAGCACCTGTGAGGGTCCCTAGCTATGACTTTTATAGACATATATACATAAAAATAGACTTTTATAGAAAAATATACATTTTTGAAGGAAAAATATTATCAACAATACTTTTCTGAAGGAAAATATTACCATAACACATTATTGAAGGAAAAAACAATTTATTGCTATAATACATTTTTGAAGGGAAAAAAATTTATTACTAGTACATTTTGGAATACAAAACTAGAAATCTTCAGTTTTCTAAAATAAAAAAATAAAAAATAATGCTATATAATATTCGATTTTGATGGTTCTTCTTTTCTCAAGGTAATCAATGAACAAAATACCTTGCACATTCCAAAATACGAAACCCAAAACCTTGCCTGCTGATGTTTACGTCTTTGGGTGCTTTGGACGGCTTTCACCTGCTGCTGTCCACTCAGCTGACTGTTGATTTGACTCCGGAGTGAAGTGATGGATCCATGTTTGATCCATTGTCACATATTTACACAAAAACTTCATCCAGTTGAATTGAAACAGTTGCAAACAGCGCTCTGAATTGTCAATGTGTTGTTTTTGATCGACTGTGAGCAAACACGGCATCCACTTTGAACACAGCTTTCTCATTGACAAATGTTTATGCAAAATGGTAAATACACTGCCTTCTGATATGTTCAGCTCCTCTACTATCTCACGCAACATCAATTTACAATTGGCCAAAATGAGTTTGTGGATTTTTTGGTGTTTTCCGAGCCAACTGCTGATTTTGGCAACCTGAGCATTCAGCATCATTTGTGTCTGTATGACCACATTTAAAGTCAGCATCCTACCTCTTAACCGTTATTTCTGATGAAATAGAGTCCGAATAACTTATCAAGACATTGCTTTGCTTGAACAAATTTTTTCCCATCAGAAAGCAATGCTTTATCCACGCACGAAATTCAGATTTTTCCATCGTTTTGAAAATTTGCAACAATAGCTTCACTTAAATAACTAATTTCTAAACTAATAATCTGATTGGGCCTAAATTTTGTCAAGTGCCATTTGAAGGTTGGCACTTCATAAAAATCATGTGGATTTTTTTTTAGTGGCAATATATGTCAGGCTAAGGACTTATTGAGTGATATGTTATGTTGGTGTTTTATTCAGGGCTTCACCTACTCATTCAGGTGGGTAAGTGCATGATACCTCTGCTATATCACCCATCTGCTCATCCCTCACTGAATCCATTTACCTCCTACCAAGAGCAGAGCAGAACTCACCTTGATTGTTAATACAGACTAACTTCCAGATATTTTTTTTTTTAATCATGTCATCCCGAGCAAGGCGGTAACGCCACTGATGTTCAGGGGGCTACATAGGAGTGAAAAGATGGGAAAAGAGAAAGCCGGAAACCACATCCTAAACAGGGAACAAGGGATGAGCCTCTTAACCTGTTCAATAGACGTGGGTGGAGTGTGAACCGGGTGGTAGATAGATCTATCTACTCCAATTGAAAAAAAAAAAGAAATCAAAGTGAGAAGATTGGAAAAGAGAAAGCCGGAAACCACATCCTAAACAGGGAACAAGGGATGAGCCTCTTAACCTGTTCAATAGACGTGGGTGGAGTGTGAACCGGGTGGTAGATAGATCTATCTACTCCAATTGAAAAAAAAAGAAACCAAAATGAGAAGATTGGAAAAGAGAAAGCCGGAAACCACATCCTAAACAGGGAACAAGGGATGAGCCTCTTAACCTGTTCAATAGACGTGGGTGGAGTGTGAACCGGGTGGTAGATAGATCTATCTACTCCAATTGAAAAAAAAAGAAACCAAAATGAGAAGATTGGAAAAGAGAAAGCCGGAAACCACATCCTAAACAGGGAACAAGGGATGAGCCTCTTAACCTGTTCAATAGACGTGGGTGGAGTGTGAACCGGGTGGTAGATAGATCTATCTACTCCAATTGAAAAAAAAAGAAACCAAAATGAGAAGATTGGAAAAGAGAAAGCCGGAAACCACATCCTAAACAGGGAACAAGGGATGAGCCTCTTAACCTGTTCAATAGACGTGGGTGGAGTGTGAACCGGGTGGTAGATAGATCTATCTACTCCAATTGAAAAAAAAAAGAAATCAAAGTGAGAAGATTGGAAAAGAGAAAGCCGGAAACCACATCCTAAACAGGGAACAAGGGATGAGCCTCTTAACCTGTTCAATAGACGTGGGTGGAGTGTGAACCGGGTGGTAGATAGATCTATCTACTCCAATTGAAAAAAAAAAGAAACCAAAATGAGAAGATTGGAAAAGAGAAAGCCGGAAACCACATCCTAAACAGGGAACAAGGGATGAGCCTCTTAACCTGTTCAATAGACGTGGGTGGAGTGTGAACCGGGTGGTAGATAGATCTATCTACTCCAATTGAAAAAAAAAAGAAACCAAAGTGAGAAGATTGGAAAAGAGAAAGCCGGAAATCACATCCTAAACAGGGAACAAGGGATGAGCCTCTTAACCTGTTCAATAGACGTGGGTGGAGTGTGAACCGGGCGATAGATAGATCTATCTACTCCAATTGAAAAAAAAGAAACCAAAATGAGAAGATTGGAAAAGAGAAAGCCGGAAACCACATCCTAAACAGGGAACAAGGGATGAGCCTCTTAACCTGTTCAATAGACGTGGGTGGAGTGTGAACCGGGTGGTAGATAGATCTATCTACTCCAATTGAAAAAAAAAGAAACCAAAATGAGAAGATTGGAAAAGAGAAAGCCGGAAACCACATCCTAAACAGGGAACAAGGGATGAGCCTCTTAACCTGTTCAATAGACGTGGGTGGAGTGTGAACCGGGTGGTAGATAGATCTATCTACTCCAATTGAAAAAAAAAAGAAACCAAAATGAGAAGATTGGAAAAGAGAAAGCCGGAAACCACATCCTAAACAGGGAACAAGGGATGAGCCTCTTAACCTGTTCAATAGACGTGGGTGGAGTGTGAACCGGGTGGTAGATAGATCTATCTACTCCAATTGAAAAAAAAAGAAACCAAAATGAGAAGATTGGAAAAGAGAAAGCCGGAAATCACATCCTAAACAGGGAACAAGGGATGAGCCTCTTAACCTGTTCAATAGACGTGGGTGGAGTGTGAACCGGGTGGTAGATAGATCTATCTACTCCAATTGAAAAAAAAAGAAACCAAAATGAGAAGATTGGAAAAGAGAAAGCCGGAAACCACATCCTAAACAGGGAACAAGGGAGAGTCCTTAACCTGTTCAATAGGGAACGTGGGTGGAGTGTGAACCGGGTGGTAGATAGATCCTATCTACCTCCAATTGAAAAAAAAAGAAACCAAAATGAGAAGATTGGAAAAGAGCCGGAAATCACATCCTAAACAGGGAACAAGGGATGAGCCTCTTAACCTGTTCAATAGACGTGGGAGTGTGAACCGGGTGGTAGATAGATCTATCTACTCCAATTGAAAAAAAAGAAACCAAAATGAGAAGATTGGAAAAGAGAAAGCCGGAAATCACATCCTAAACAGGGAACAAGGGATGAGCCTCTTAACCTGTTCAATAGACGTGGGTGGAGTGTGAACCGGGTGGTAGATAGATCTATCTACTCCAATTGAAAAAAAAAGAAACCAAAATGAGAAGATTGGAAAAGAGAAAGCCGGAAATCACATCCTAAACAGGGAACAAGGGATGAGCCTCTTAACCTGTTCAATAGACGTGGGTGGAGTGTGAACCGGGCGGGATAGATAGATCTATCTACTCCAATTGAAAAAAAAAGAAACCAAAATGAGAAGATTGGAAAAGAGAAAGCCGGAAACCACATCCTAAACAGGGAACAAGGGATGAGCCTCTTAACCTGTTCAATAGACGTGGGTGGAGTGTGAACCGGGTGGTAGATAGATCTATCTACTCCAATTGAAAAAAAAAGAAACCAAAGTGAGAAGATTGGAAAAGAGAAAGCCGAAAACCACATCCTAAACAGGGAACAAGGGATGAGCCTCTTAACCTGTTCAATAGACGTGGGTGGAGTGTGAACCGGGCGATACCCTATTTCCAGTTTTTTTTCTACTTGATCTCCAAATATCTCTTAACTTCTCATTCCTTTTTGGTTAAAGTGAATGCCGCTTAGAAGACTGATTTTCAAATGAAACCATCTGCTGGTCCGTCAAACAGAAACACTTGAAATTAAGATGACACAACCTCTCCTCTTTCTGTATGGATATCTATAGCATCACAATTTTACCTTTATTGAATATTAAGGGGAATTTATGTAATTTTCTTGAATCTTTTGTAAATTTCTTATTTCACAGGAGATAGTAAGATTATTAGCCATTTCCAGTATGCAGGTAATCTACTTTGGGTGTTAAAGCTTTTGCAATTTTTTTTTTTAAGTTTGCTTAATACAAGGCTTGAAATCTACTGGAGATAAAGGCTGATGGTCTGCAAAATGCTAATACTGAATGAGGTGTGATATGAATGAAACAGAAGGTTGTAAGAAATGAAGATTAGGCAGAATGCTGATAAATGACTCTTGGCTTTAAAAGGTCTAGTTTAAAGGTTTCAGGGAAGCACCCATACAGGAGTCCATTCCACAAAATAACTATTCTTAAGAAAAAGTTAAGTGGAACTTTCTTCTTTGTAAATATTATATTGCGGGAACAATATAAACAATAAGGTAAATTCCAAGTGGAAAGATTTATGCAACACGTAAAGGGTAAACAAATAACAAAGTTTATTGTACGAAAAAGTACAATTAACAGCGAGTTCAATAAAATGGTAAGTCAAGACAGAATGGGAGTGGAAGTCGAATAGTCTCATACTTCCTTACTTCTTAATCTCTTCGGCGAGTCAACTGTTGGGGGTGATAGGATGTTCCATTATAACAGTTAAAAAAAAGAAACAAGGATGAATAGTTTTTTTTTCTAGCTGTAAAGTCTGAACTAGTGGAATGGAGCTCAACTGAGCATTTTCCATGTAAATAGTGACACAGTAATGATGGGCTTGCAACATTGCGTCTGCAGGAAATGGGTTGTGGAGGGAAAAATAAATCATCACCCACAATGCCATGTAAATGATTTTGAATTGACAATTGGTTATTTCAGAAGTTATTCATACTATTGATCTCATTAATTTTGTTGTTACCATGTTTTGGTTGATCCTTTCCATGATCTTCTTCAGAATATTTTCTTGGAGATGTGTTATCTGTATTCCAAAGTTAAGCAACGTTGAGCCTAGTCAGTACTTAGATGGGTGACCACTTGGGAATACCAGGTGTTGTAAGCATTTAGTGATGGATGTGCAGTGTGGTGCAGTGGATATCAGCTTGGAAAAAGAAATCGGTGAGCCGAGTTCGAATTCCAGTTGAATACCCAGCATTCACTTAAGCA